>JABSTL010000503.1:0-14294 GCA_013759095.1 Fusarium sp. NRRL 29148
TAATATATAGCTAAAATGCTTAATTAAGTATCTTAGCTATTATTAATAATAGAAAGGCTTTTACTATAATAAGCTTATAGTTATAAGTTAAATTCTATAGAGGTAAATAGAAAGCTAAGATAATCTTAATAAGATTTTAAGTTATATCTTTTATAGGTAATGTGTAAAATGTCTTAATAAACATAACTATACTATCTAAACATGATGAATAAGCCACCACAGCCTCCACAATGTTCAGACTCCCTCTGCATTGGTGTGCTTACTAGCGAAGCTACGTGGCACCGTAAATATCCCTGATGTGATTTTGAACGTCGGTTAGTGGCATCGGAAGTCTTACTGTTACCTCAGTTAGCTGCCATGTAATACAACGTCTCAACAATCCTCAACATACTTACCACTTCATTACCTGCCATCAAAACTCTTTGATTGCGAACCTGACCTTCGTCACCAGGCTTTCATGTCTTCATCACTTACTGTTGCTAGCTAGGAGCATGCCCTGGTGATATGCATAGTTCATTGATACCTTGAAGCTTTTGTAACCATAATACACAATGATCGGGTCTTACAGCTACGCATGACGGATCTCACCAGGTATTATTAGCTACCGCTGCTTTCTAGTGGCCGTAACAATATGATTTAGAACGATGTGTAGTTGCTGCATGGGTTGAAGTAGCTTGGAAGGATCTTTAGTTAGATTATGTACCAAACAGGTTGTTTCAAAAGCCAGCCCACGACCTCGGAGGTTGTAAATCTTTCCTGCAGCCACTATATGAGGTGGCTATACTCATAGAAATGTCATCACGGCGGCGATTAGAATTATGTTGTTGCCTTATCTCTAATCTCAGTGATTGCCGCTCATGCAAGCGAGGCCACCTGCAGTCAGCTTGCATATGTCACTAAATCCCTAGACAGAGAAATAGCTGTCACTCTCCACATGTCTGTGGGCCATCATTGAAGCGAGAGTCAAGGGATTAGATCCTTCGCTCAGAATGCATCCCGGAAGTTACTCCAACCGCGTATTGTTCCCGAGCAAGTCCGCGGCTGAATGTTGGCATGAGTAACATTGCCCTTTTATGGATGGTCAAGATAAGATATGTGTAATCGGATCGCGTAAAGGTTCACGATAGATCATATCATAGGTTTTCGACAGTGGGCCTAGGCAATTGCAACATGGATAACAGACACCCTTCGGGGTCTAAATCATGTTAGTGTAAAGGCCATCGTCTATCAAGTCGATAAATTTATTATGCGTTATCCTGTCTGAAATACTGCAATAGTCGTAAGCAATTCTCGTTTAACTCTTTGTGTAGCAGCGCCTCTGGTTTAGTTAGCATTTTATGGTTTATCAGCACAACTTACCGCATTGTGGAGTCAATGAGAGAACTGATAGTGCTTAGGAATCATGCTTGTGATAAGCACTTGCTTACGCATCGTTTGTGATAACTAGTGGTGGGTGATTTAATGATGACATGGCATCAGCTGTGGGGCTGGTTAACTGCGCCTTTGACGTCCTCAACCGAGAAGATATAAAGAGACACGAAAGGATAGTTGACTTGGATAATTCCCCATCAAACTTCAATCATACTTTACACTTTTTGATTCCGAAGCACATTCGACATGGACACTTATCTTGACCCAATCAACCGCAAGTTCGCGGATGCGGTCGCTGAGGGGCCACCACTCTACACTAAGACTTATCAGGAAGCTCGGGACATTTTGGAAGGCATCCAAAGCTACAAGAACGCATCAGATATCAAGACTGAGGAGGTCAAAGTTCCAGTCAATGGCGAAGATGTCACCACTGTCATATTCCGCCCTGCTGATGCCAAGGGCACACTGAACATGATCTTTTACACGCACGGTGGCGGATGGATTCTCGGAAGGTCAGTTACCTGCCAGATTGGTGAAAACGTGCTGACAGGCGTAGTCCCACGGCGCATGGAGCATTGATGGAGGATTTCGCTCGCCAAACTGGTGCGGCTGTTGTATTCCCCTACTACACCCCAGCTCCCGAAGCTCAATACCCTGTTCAGTTTGAGCAGGTCTATGGAGTACTCGATCATTTTGTGAACAATGGCGATAAGTATAACATCAAATCTGACCGTTTCGGCCTCGCTGGCGACAGTGTTGGAGGTGAATACTCCCATCTCTATCCTTTTATGGCTGTCTAACCTGTTCCTAGGACATATGGCCATCGCAATGACCCAGCTCGCTCAAAGCCGCAACCTCCCCTCCAAGATTGGCCAGATCGTCTTGCTGTACCCTGTCACAGATACTAATAGCAAGTCTGAGACCTACAAGACATACAAAGACGGACCTTATCTCTCCGAAAAGACTATGGACTGGATGATCCCCGCTTTCCTCCCAAACGAAGAAGACAGAAAGCTTCCATTGACCTCGCCTCTCCAGTATGCCTCGGATGAGGTCCTCGTCAAGTTCCCACCGACAACTATCTTCCTTTCCGGCGCGGATCCGCTAATTGGGGAGGGCGAAGCCTTTGGCCATCGTCTGCAACAACTCGGAGTTGATGCCGCAGTTATCAAGGCCGATGGCCAGGTTCACGATTTTGCGATGTTGGCACCCATTCGCGTTTCTCCTACAGCCCGAGCTGTGGTAGAGCTTGCGTCTTCAAAGTTGCTGAAAGCATTCTCAGAGAACTGAAAATATAAGAGATTCCCGTAAGGGAGTCTCATGAAGCCATATTATCATTTGACAAGAGTAGTCGTACCGGAGGTTTGTGGGTATCATAAATTCGGCCAATGCCGAAGTGATATGAGGATATGCTGTCACAGTTTCACATCTCCCAACCCTCCAAGGAGTTCCATAGATCATAATGTTCGAGTCAATTCCATGTCGGACGTCAACTCGTCAAGCTTTTCCAAACCTTATGATTCTTCTTGACAAACACCATGAGCGGTGATTATCTACTGGTCCATGATATCAACTTAAAAACTATCTCCTGCTTGTTACTCCGCGTGACATATTGTGGCCGATTTATAACCAATAAGGGTAACACAGAGAGTGTCGGAACGGGAGTTAATCCGTGCTTTTCGTAGTACCACTTCTTCTCCGCATCTCTACTCAGTACCAACTAAACTATACGCCAAATCATTCCCTCTGTGTAAAAAGATGGGATTATCACCCGCGGCAATATCTATTGGAAGCCTGATTGATGTTCTTATGAGGACTGATCACTCGGTTCTCTACGTTGACAAATCTGAGCCAGAAATTGTTCTGAAAGCGGAAACGATATGGATAGACAGCAAACCCTACGGTCCGGCTTCAATGGCTGAGGAAACCAGTAACGACCTCATCGTGAGCACGAAGTTTACAAAGCTATACCAGCCTGTCGTTACATAACGAAATGCTTTGGCATTGTTCGTGACGATGACGGTCATGCTGTCGTACTAAAGCTGGAACGAGCAACTAAGGGCAATCTCCGTCACATCATCGAAGAAACTGCGGTACAACCTTCAATCGATTGTCGACTTGAAGTGGCTACCACTGTTGCCGAGAGTATCTCTCATCTCCTTTCCCGAGGCGTCATCTGGGGAGACATTTCCATTAGTAGCTATCGTAAAGCAAGTGCTAAAGGGATTATTGGGTTCACAGAGCAACAGGGCCGACAGAATGAAAAGTATGACCACTACTTGGTCAATGATCTGTAACTGTCTTCTGTGGGTCTAAGGCGACGACCGTGACTCTTAAAATTCACGGACATCAGCTTGAATTCTCATGAACTCCACGTCGCTAAGCTCATCCCCATCACAACTGGCATATTCCGCCTCCCATCCTTTCAACTCCACGCTAGAATGTTTGAATTGCTCAAAGAAATCCATAACCATCCAAGAGATCACAAAGGCCTCTCTTTATCTTCCTGATATCAACATCTGCATGTTTATGAAAGTCGACTCTAAACGTGTCGTCGCAGATCCACCAGAACCTGAACTTCAATATATCCTTACGTTTACCATTATTGAAGAACTGGGTATAGTCTCTGTGTATACAAGTATAGTGGCAATGTCCATTCCATTGGGACGCGTCTTTGCATAAACAGAAATGTTAAAAATTTGTGTGTGGCAGTACTAGGAGTCTCCATGTTTAGTGGTTCTAGACCGGCTATTGATAAAGTTAAGCGCCTTGTTGGGTTGCTGTGGCTGCGGTGAACGGAGCAGTGGGAGACAGCAGAGGTTGGCCGGGCTTTTATATTTACAGCTTTCCGCAATGATTGAGTGTTGTATACTCAAATGCACATTGATTGTGTCCGTGATTTAGCTTCCAAACCAGCCCATCTGATGTAATCATGACGAAGGCATTGTTTACTTAAATTATGTCTGCTTTAGCTCACGTTGATGCACCGGCAGATGTCATTCGTATTGTACTTTCTTAGCTTTTGCTTACGTTTAAAAAGAGTGTAGCCTACTGTATGGCCTTTTTTTGAATCTACCTGTCACTTATGGTATTCTCTTCGACATATAAGACAAGTTGGTTAACAATCTCTCTAAAACCAGAATATAACAAGGTTGGTTGTGTGTCAGTATCACTTGAGAATATATCATTTTACTTTAGTCTTAGTAGATAAACCGCGATTTCATTTTTATACTACACTACGATACTCGTAAGCCTAGCGTAGTCCATCTTCTCTTCCATATCCACCCTGGCCACTCAATCCTCCTCATCTTACTTTCGGTTTGAGCAGTAACGGTTCTTGCTACAGCTGGTACACTGCTGCATTCGGCCACTACCATTATGCCAATGCTCGGCAAACTTGTCTCCGCTTGTCTCGAACACAAAGTTGTCAGTGGGGTCGAAATAAGCGTTCATAGTCATTGCCTCCAAGGCATCATACAACTCATCTCGTGTCGAGTCAATATACTTGTCCTTCATGTAGATCTCAACGTCCATAGTTGCGCCGCTGATGGACGCAGACTTGAAGCGATCGCCGAACTTATCCTCGACAGGCTTGAAAGATGGTCGCTCGTATGTCACGCCGGACTTCTGTTCGAAGCGGCATAAAACATAGTGTGAGTAGGACATTTTGATTGTAGAAAGTTGTTTTAGTAAGCTGTAGTATATTTAGTTGAGTCTTTATTATGGAGTTGTAATCGAGTTGTTTTGTGTTTGGAAAAATTGGAACGAAGAAAGTCTTGATTATGGTGGCTTTTATAGTCAAACGGGTTGGATGATTCAGTGACTCTAGTCAAATGACAGACAGTTGCTTCGATGTCGCAGTGGGCGACTGAATCTTCTGCATACACTCCACAGTCTACAGATAGTGAATCAGCGATAAAAGATGGCAGTGGTTGACTGCCTAGGACACATTATGAGTACTGCGCATATCTTCAAGCTTCAGTGAATATCTTGAGGTCTGCAGATGCTAATCATGGCTCAACATCTGTGTTATGCTATCTATGTACGTCCTTCACTACCAGTATTCATCCTCCGCCTCTTGAACATAGGCTCACCATCCGTTCTCGCATTTGCACCCCCAAAGTCATTGTTGACCGCCACCGCACTGAGCAAAAGCTTAGTGTATGCTGCGGCCACAGCGGCAGCGTAGTTCTGCCAGACCTTGTTCTTTTGAGCATCACTGTAGTCGCATATACCTCGTATCACAAGACAATCTGCCCTGTTCATTACCCCAGCAGCCTCCATCTCGAAGCATAGCACGCCGTACTTGCGCGATAACCGATCGCGCAAAGTCGCGTCTTTGATCACGCGATTACCGGAGGCTACAAGTCCGTAGTGAATTACAGGCTCTGCCGTCAATCGTGGGAGGCGTTGCTCAAGATGGGTACAGTCAGGCTTGCAACTCCTGCGAGTACATGCGGCGCGAGAAAGCACGTCGAGCTCTGGACCCGGGTTCTTATAGGTAGGGAGTGAGTCCGTGATCTTTGTAAGATACGGGTTCAGGGCATCAATTCCAATGTCTGGATCTGAGCGGAGCTTGCTGATGGCATTGGTCAAGATGCGAGGCGGTCGTTGCAATATTCCTGTCTCCTGAAAGCCAATCCCCTCATTCTCCTTACCAAGATCGTACTGAATGACACCAGGGAATGTTTGAGTAGGCAAGCTTACGACCACGTCGCCAAGTCTGATGTCATTGTCCTTCGAGGGCGCACCACCAGCAATGCCAACAAGTAGACAGAACTGTATAGACGTGAAGCTGCGCATCATATCAGACACAGCTGATGCCGCTGCATTTGTTCCATATTCTCCAGCTGGAAGTGATGTTGCTACTACCATATGTTGCGACATTTCCCCAAGTGCATACTGATTGTTATCACCAAGCATTCTGGCCAGGTTCTGATGCCTTTGGTCGAATAGGGCTCGTATTGCTTTCAGTTCAATAGGCAATGCGCAAATGACACCAACTGTGTATTCGCTTCGAGAATAACTGTCTCCCACGATCGGCGGCGCAGTCTTTGACTTCCTCAGTGACGACGGTGGACGTGATATAGTCGAGCTTGGTATTGGCCAAGCATGACTCTGAGATGAGGATGCTACCAAACTTTCACCGACTCCACTATCGCTATCTGCTTCCTTATCTGATTGGTGAACCAAGACTGTCTCATGTTTCGATTGTTGCTGCGTAGGAAGACCGGTATCGCCCCAAGTCCAAGAGAAGCCTGGGTTGTGTCCAAAAACAGCTGCACCGCTGAGCTTGATGGGGCTCTTGCTAGGACACAATTTGTGAGATAGTGCAGACGGGAATGCCACATGGACTGGTTCTCCATGATGTCCTGCATCGCAGCCACACTGGCACTTCCCCGAGATGTCAACCGCATTATGCCATATCAGGTTATCACTCAGCCGAGCATGATCCGATTCAGAACTACGATGGTCTCTAATGACGTCCTCCATATCGGATATAGAGCATGCAAGCAGGTACCGGTGTTTCGGTAGTTGGGACCAGTAGTCACAAAGGGTTGGTCCAGCTGGTCGAACAAGTTCTCCAAAGCCGCTTCCAGTCAAGGTTACGGCGCGTAGATCCCTTGTGAAGTCAACCCATCCCTTCCCAGCAGGCTCAAGAGTGACTAATCGCGGGTGTAACGGATCACGGTTCGCGCTGAGATCCTCAAAATCCCAACCCTCAAGATATTTTCGAGGCATTTTGTCTAAACTTCCGGTGTTGCGTTTGGTGATATCTGCCTGGTGATCGAGCATCTTCTCGAGCAGGTTATAGTATTGATCGATTCTGTCTCTCAGAACAAGAAAACCATCTTTTTCTGGGTAAAGCTTGAGAGCCAAGTTTTTGGGATTGATGAGTACGTCAATTGCCGAATGGGCAGTGAATGGGTTGATTGACTCTTGTAGTTCTTCTGCTTTGAAGATAAACGCCGATTGGAATTTATCGGTGCTGTCATATGCTAGAGATGCTCTGACAACATGCAACAAAGCGCTTGTGCCATTAGTAAGCCAGCCGCGTTTGTCTTCCTCGTCCCAGAGAAAGAAGAATTTTGACGAGATCCATTTGAGTCGAGGGATGTAGCCATTGCGAGCGACATGTACTGGCGTATCCTTGATACCAAGTTCGAAGCTGTGGCCTCCTGTGATCATACGTCCCAGCGTTATCATGGTGCCAGCAAGAGCACATCCAGAGTGTGGCTTGGGAAGGTCTGAATGTCGAACATGGTACTGAGCTTGAGAAGATCCTATAGGAGTTAACCTTTAGTAATCTTGTATAGTACCTACGCTAGGGAAAAGGCTTACCGAAATAAAACCTGGCCTCGGAACACCATCCGAGAACGTGGCGGCGAGCTGTCAGATCTGGGGACCCAACAAAGACGTCCTGGTCCAGCTTATCATCAAGATAGGATATGCGAGTTCCATCTTCTTTATAAATCAAGTGCCAATAAACCACTTCTTGAAACTGTTGTGTAGGCACAAGCATTGTCGAGAAGCCCTTTATATATACCTTGTTGTTGAATTGATCAACACGATCAGTTCGAGCGAGTCCAGCCATGATGTTAAGAGGTATTTCAAGGCTGGTATTTCTCTCCAATTTCGGTAAAATGGGAAACCCCTTGACAACCACCGGGTTCCTGAAAATGCTATGCCAGCAATGACCATTCGCATTATCTGATGGCTCTGGGAGTCGCTCAAGCTCGAAACCAAGTTCACAGACGAGAGCCTGTGGGAAACTTGGATTCGGATGCATGGATCTGATATAGGGGGTGCAATAGATCAGCCCATTTCTGAGTGGCGAGCTCCTCAGAGCGGCTCCTAGCCAGGCAAGTACCTCCCCAGTATCTGAGATTGAAGCTGCCGGTCCATCTGTCTGCACCAAAAGTCCTGATTCGTTTATCCAGGCAGCTAGTCTTGTACCATCCGGTAGGAGGGCTTTAAACTTGTTATATAGCGTTCTGGATACCAAAGGTGAGATTGTAACTTACACTCATGTGTACGGCCTGACTCTAGCTTCAGTAGGTCGCATATAAGATGAAAGATTGTATCACCTATCACTGGCCAAGTCTGCTTTATGAACTCAGCACAGGTTGAAGCTTGTGCATTGGAAGAAGAACCAGTCAAAGTAATCACTCCTGCAAATGCCTCACCCGGTAGCTTGGAGTAATCTTGCGAGTCAAAGAACTCAAGAATATCCCAATCAAGCTCGAAGAACACGCTGTAACTCTCAGATGATACACGTCTGCTGATCCTATGAGGGGATGGAACTGAAGACAATACCTGATCTCGGATTAGTTGAATAGCTGTTGGCTCTTCTAGAGCAGAATCCATATCTCTTTGGAGTTGGTTCAGTAGCCATGAGTAAGCTTGGGTGCTGGGTGCAAAGTCTCGGTAGGCCGCAACCCATATGTCGGCCTCTTCATATCCATCCTCCTCCTCCGTGTCCGCTAACTCAAGGCTTTCCAGACCCTCTTCAATTGAAACCTGTTCCATATTTTCACTTTGCTCCCAAAGAGCCATACGCTCACTTAAACTCATAGAACCAGACTGATCTTTGATTGCTTTCTGCTCAATCTCCCCTTGGCTAGGGTAGTCGATGTCCATTGACTCAATCTCATCGTGGAAAGAATAAACATCATCTCGAGGCTTCATTTCTCTCTGGCTAAGACTGATGTCTAAAAATGCTGCTGCAATTTCACTATGAAGAATTGTTAACAAGGTTCGGGCATCAGTCAAAAGTACTAAGTCCTAGACTTCCACGGATGCTTATCTCATACGCGATAGTGGGCAGAAGGGGTTCCGTAGCAGGTGACTCACCTTCTGTGCTTATGAACAAAAGCCATCACATCCCGATGCATCTGAGTAGTTGCAGAGTGGCCAATTTTCAAAGCGAAAGCCTTGAGCAGGCATGGCAGTGTAGCTGATATATCGGCTCGCTGATCTTTACCCAAATCAGCAGCAACAAAGCTGACTTTGTCGTATAGGTCTTTGGCTAGCTCTTGTATATACAGCTGTTTTCTGAAGAGCGTGGTGCTTGAGACATCAGAATATTCAGTGGCTGAGTCGTCGCTTATAGGTTGATCTAGGCCTTGCAACGACTCATCAACCGCTATATCACCGTTCGTGTTTTTGTTATTGCTATTGGTTAATGATGCAGATGCATATGCGGAGTCCGTGAAAGTTGAAGGCGCAGCTGTTGTAGCGGCGTTTGATAGTATGCTTTGCATAACCTGAGTATCGATACCATAAGAGGAACCTTCTTGAAAGTCGACCAGTAGTCGCATGATACCGGAATCTGTTCTCTGCTCACATAGCAACTCGATGGCTATCTTTGCCCAGCCAAAATTCCCCTTTGCAGCCGTGATCACGGCTTCTTTTGACAAAGTGGACTCCTCCAGGCTGTTGCCATCTTGAGACTGTAGACGACCGCTAGGCTTTAGGGACTCGGCGAGAGATCCAAGGACAGTTCAGTTCATCAAAGCGAGGGATTCATCTAACATAGAAGAGGCATCAGACAGGACCAAGACAAGGTCATAGGTAGAAGGAGGCAATATAACCAATCCCAAGGAGAGACAGTCAAGCATCTGGAGATCGGTAACAGAGCGATCATAATCGGCGAGGATAGATGTGAGCGCGTCAGAATTGGAAGCAAGAGAAGGAGGCGCCAGAAGAAGCGTTCATTTGGGTAGCGAGGTAGATTAGACAGACTTTATGACAGGCATGACGAAGTCATCACTGGGATCAATCATGAGGGTCGCGGGCGCCATGACAAGTAAATAGACAGCAGAAAGGCAAAATCAATAGGAGGGGAAGGGAACAAGAAAGTAAGGAAAGATGAGGGACAGGACGTTTTTAAGATCTCCAAGGTAATGTTAGACCCAGACTTTCTGACTCAGCGGTCGCTAGTGTCCTGGATTAGTCAAAGAACAGCAGTACCGTACACGGCCAATATGAACTATACAATATGCCCCAGAATACAAGAGACTGTACCGTGTGGCCTAACTATCAGATAAACGGTACTACATCTAATATCAGGGTTGCGGGGTCATTTTTCTGCTTTTCCACAGCGGGGGTTTTTTGGCTTCTTCGAAAGGGCCCTTATTCCGACTGCGGAGACGCCGAGTACTTCTGCAGATCTGATTTCAGCGGCTAGAGCCGGATCTCCAACAACCAGCTCACCGTTCTCAAAGCGCCGGGATATTTCCAAGTCAATAAATGACGAGACATCTGGATTATCCGCTGGAATGTCGATCGAGTGAAGGTCGGCCCATCCGACGTCACTCAAGACTCCTGGCCTTGATGAGAGACATATAGAGAAAGAACATTTGACTTGGAGACTTTGCAGTACCTCAGTCACCTTGACTCGCTCCGATTCCGTACACTGATCAAGTCCATCAAGGACTATATATATCTTTGTGGCTGGTTCTAGAGCACTATACAATAAGGTCGCGACCTCTTCAGTATCGAATGGGGCGGTGGGTAAGCCTTTGAGGGCGAGAAGCCCACCTGGAGTGTCCTTGAGTACTTGAAAATATAAAGAACCAAGAATGGTAAGGGCCTGAAGAGAATCGGGTTCATTCCAGCAACAAAAGAAAAAGACGATCTTGACATTTGTAGATTGCCTGCCAATCAGATCCTCGACCATGTTAGCAAGGACGACCGACTTTCCTGCTCCTGCCACGCCTGAGTAGAGTAGTGTAGACGAGCCAGGACTGTTAACGAAGCGTTGATACGCAGGCTCCAAGATGAACATGATAGTGTTTCCAGACTTTCTGATCCTCTCCCATGCTGGAAGGTATCTCAAATATATTTCGGTTAATTCGTGGTCATACCGACTGGCGAAATTCTTAGGCCGCGATCCAGGCTCAGAAGAAACAATGTTACCTCGCAAGCTATCAGTAAGCTGCGACGGAAATTGAAGTTCGCGTTCGACTTCAAGCTTCCACTTTCGGAGTTCTGATTCAAATCCTCTCAGTGTGGAGTCTGTAGAGAAAGATATAGAGTTTGTCAAGACCATCATTTGTAGCGGCTTGACCTTTTGGAGCAGCTTCAACAGGCTGTGGCACATTCGGACAATAATTTCAAAGTATCGAGAAAAGCTCGATTTGAGTTGCTCGTAGACTGAGTAGGATAAAAAGATCTGCATGTAGCGGAGTGCCGAGTGACCAGTTCTCTCAAATATTTCCCAGTACTTGTCTTGCTGTCGAGGATTCTCTGCAAGCATCTATGGGCATAATCAGATTTGCATAAGTATTATGGGTAAGGGAGATACCTTTAAAGTCAAGCGTACTATCAACCATATACTACCGGATAGCGATGACAGGGTTGTGCCAAGCACGTCGTCTCCTAGATAAGCGAACACCTGCACAGCTTGTAAGAAATCTACCAGCCGCGGTCCAAAAGTCCGACTACTGCCTTTCTGCTTGTCTGCTGTAATTCTATCGATTTCGTCTACTACTCTTATGACATCCCAGTTCCTCGGAGGAATGAAGTTCTCTTGCTGTGTTCTGAACGAACGCTTTTGTTCATCAGACAGAACTGCCACAAACTCCGAGACAGCTTGGGCAAGTCGAATCTCTGGGCTCAGCGGAGCAGCGCCTGTTGCTGCGCTCGCCATTTTCGTCGTTTAGCCAATCGCAGAAGAAATTATGATAATTGCCGTTGCATTCAAAGTCAAGAATAAGTTAGAGCGCGATAACTTATCACAAAGGAGAACGAGGGGTTACATAGTAGCAAAAGTGGGGTATGATCAGGGATTGAAAGTGAGGCTGACGGTAGACACTTGTGAATATGATCCGTCAAATCAGCAGCAAGTTCGCCGTCCTATAATATTGCTTCTTCTATTGTCCTCTGGCTTTTTAAATTACTGTAGTCTAGAAATACTACTCTTTTAGTACTAGTCCCCCCATTCTAACACCGTATAATTAAATAGAAATTAATAAAGATAAAAAGCTACTTTATAAAAATGTTATACTACTCCAATGTCAGCTTTTGAGCTGGCAAGAACCACAGTACTAGAAAATTGCCAGACGTATTGCATAAACAGCTTAAGGATCACTTACCTGAAACTCAATTACATCATCATATTGCTTTTGGCTGTGAACACCAGGAACATAACTTGTTTTTGCAACAGCGGCGCAATTGATCGTTCGTCAAGGAATAACATTTTGTCCGAGCTTGGCCAAGGTATAGATACATGGCATCAAATATCCAGGAATCATTTTTCGAAACAGCTTATATCCACTCAGACAAAATGGCAATCGATGCAGTTAATACCATGAATCCAACTTCTTCCCTTGAAAGCCTTCCAACCGAGGTTCTACAATCTATTTGTGCCCAGTTCTGTCGCCACTGTCGAGGCGACACTCTTGTTACTCGTCCAAACAGTCCATGGACATATGAAACTGCCTCAGATCACAATATCACTTCAGTCACAGCTAAACCTGCCCAAGACCTCTGTGCCCTGAGTCGTGTGTCACGTCGGCTCCGGGATGTCGCTCAACCTGTCTTGTATCACGAATTCCCTAATTTCGAGCATCGTGAGAGGCGTCTAGAGCCTTCCCTTCATACCGCTACGTCCCGACCAGACCTGGCTAGAGCAGTCAAAGTTATGGCTTGGAATGTAGACTTCGCAAATGACCTGGATCTGGCCCGGGCCCGGGCTGCCTACCAGAAAGGACTTAAAGTTCTGGGTGTCGACCTGAATCAAGTTTGACGTGGGAGACGCGAAGATCGTCTTCGGCTGAAAAATCATAAAACTCTGCACGCATTCCTCTTTGGGGACGAACCCAATGATCCACGTTCCTACAACTGGCATCTTTGGAGAGTTGCCTGCGCCGAGATTTTGATTCTTCTCCTTGCTTTACTACCTAACCTGACTACCCTCATAGCTGATGGGGAAGACATTAACGTGTTTCTTCCGCCACCCGCTTTAAGAGTATTTGGCATCGACAGGATAAAGCTAAGGCTACTTGTGGCAACTCACCTCCCCCACGTAATCATGGATATGGCACCAGATCTGAGTAATATGGTGGTTGGACCCTGGGGTGATCGCCATATTTGCTCCCTTTCAAAGTTCGCGCGGATTGGGACGATAGCCTACTTCATGTTACCAGATGATTTCAACCTAGAAGCGACACCGCCTTATAGACTGGACACCCGTGATCTTGAGAAGAGTCTCACATCATACCCTCAGCCTCTGCGGTCTTTTCGATTTCAGGCACTCAACGTCAAGAGTAAAGTCTATGTACCCCGCCCTTCGTTCAGCTATCTTGACAACTTATGTACGACTCCATCGTCTCCGCTTTGACTACGAGGTTAGCGCCCATCTTACCGGGTCGACAATACGATCCCTAAAGAAGTTCATCAACCTGAACGATTTGTTCATAACCGCAAATCTCATCTATTCCACTCGGCTTGATGATACAACAGGAGATCCGAACTTGTTTTTCAACCTCTTGCCAGATCGGATTCAGACCTTTACGGTGATTGATTGGACAGTACCGCCTCTCGAACACAAACCCCTTGAATGTGGCTTCGATGGATTACTAGAGGCTATGGCAAGTGGGTCATTTGCTCGACTCAGGAGTGTGAGGTATGAGGCAAAGCGCTGGAAAAAGATCAGACAGATATATCGTGAGGTAGGTCACGTAATACAGGCAGAGGACTCGATGCTGAGGAGGTAGAGACTACGAGAGTTTTCCGATTAAAGCGCCTCACTATTTAGAATTTATTTGAATGCCTTGACACTTGCCTGCAATATTGATAATTCTCCGTTCTCCTGTGTCCTTTGGTAACCCCATATAATGCCTCCAGTCAAGCTCTCGAGTGGCTCTATGAACACATCGCTGCATTGTATTAAACCCGAAGTGTATTTTCTAACCTTA
>JABSTL010000504.1:0-23909 GCA_013759095.1 Fusarium sp. NRRL 29148
TTTAACAACTATATAGTATAACATCAGGGAAATATCTAGTATGTTGATTAATCAATTGGCTCTAAAGCCCCCTTCCCACTTATTTTGACGTCCCTAATCTGTCTTACAATTGGCTTAGCAGAATTCCGACTCTTTGCGTCCACCCAGTTCCCATGAATCTGAGCCTTGACATGCATAGGAAGCTGAATGATAGCGACCGGCTTCTCAAACTCCTTGGTATCAAGAACCACGAGCTCACTACGATTAGCAACACGCCTCTCGACCATGGCAATAATCCACCCATCACCCTCCGGTGCATCGGCAGTGCGGGGAATAAAGATGGGCTCCTGGACCAAAGAATCCTTGCCCGCGAAGAACCACTTCGTCTCGCCTGTGTAGTGGCTATGCATAGCAAGGCCGTTTAGCCCGTGGAAGATATTGGTTCCGCCTTGAGAGGTTTCGGGGATGAACACGTTGAGGAATATGAATTCATGCTTGTGTGTCATGAAGCGTTCGTCCATCCTAGGGAACTCAGATGGGACGTCGACAATGATCTGGGGATCAACCATCTGAGTTCCTGAGGGTGCATTCAGGTCGATCTCCCAGCGGACATAGTCTGCTTTTGCGTCTGGAGATGGTTGTCTCCCGTCCTCTGGCGGGAAGAACGGAAAGGCGTTGTCGTGAACACGAGATGACTCGAGATACAGCTTTCCATTGTCATCCTCCCAGGCACCGCCTGTATGGATAGGCATGCAGTTCTTCCAATGGTAGACTCTGTGTTCTCCCTGCTTCCATGAGGACGGGACCTTGGACGTCTTTCGACGGGGCACAACGATGAAAGTGGCGGGGAGGTCGTAGCTCCATGCCCAATGCTGTTTGCCAGCCTTCATACGTTCGACCTTGGCTTCGAACGGCCAAAGCAGGAGGACGATCCAGTTTGGAGTGATGACGCAATCGTGGATGAAGGCGCACCAGGGGGACTCGATCCATTGCTCGTCATGCTTGATGCCTTGTTCGTCGAGGGCGTAGATGACTATATCCTTGGTCCCTAACCCCTTAGCTTCATAACCGAAGACCACGAGCTCTTTAGAATAGGGATCAACTTTGGGGTGAGCAGTAAAGGCTTTTGCTTTGATCTGGTCGCCAAAAGGGTCGTAGCAGATCGTCTCAAGGGTATCAGGGTCCATCTCATAAGGGCATGCAACCTCCTTGAGAGCCAACAGGCGATCTGCCCAAAACACCATGTTTGTATTGGCCGTTGAGTCGACGGCCGCCCTGACACATGGGTGGTGTGTGTAGGGATTGCGATAGAGGCCAAAGAGAGCCTTGCCGGCTTGTCTCTCAAGCTTGTAGCGCTCAGTTTCCACGTATTTGATCCTCATGTCCACTCTACCGTCGTGGATCCTGAAAGCAGAGACGTGGCCGTCGCCGTCAATGGGGACATTATTAGGGTCAGGAGGGACAAAAGGGTCGCACATGACTCTGTAGAAGGTGCCGTCGATAGCGGAAGGGATCTCGCCGAGGACCACCAGATCACCGATCTCTCCCTCGAGACGGCAGGGAGAGTTGGAACCGGCGAGATCAAGAGCTTCGGGCCATTTGGACTTGAGGCCGTGGTGTTCCTCAGGTGGAGACATGTTGTAAATAGTTGTAGATAGTTGTAGGTAGTTGTTGTGTTCTAGAGTTGAACAAGTTGGAGCTATTGATGATGAGACAAGCAACGATTTCGTCTCTCTTCTGTAACCCTTTTATAATCATGGGTACATAGTCACTTGATTCTTCCCATAGCTTGAAACCGCGAATGGTCCTGGATATCGGAACTATCCCGCCCCGACAGATTCGTCCTGGCGTCGCGATGAATTCCACCTCCGCACACTAGGTCGGCTAGGGCGAGTGGAGAGCGGAACAAGTCCACCGCCACATCCTCACAAAAAGCCAATAGAAACGACCCCATTGTAAATTCCCCCGCGTTTTCGACCCCACGATTAGTTTAGACAATGCCAAATCGGGTTATGATCTGTAGCTGGCATTGTCCTCTCGGTAGTTGAACCATGTCTCCTGCGGGGGAAAAGAATGCGACAACGGAGCTGAGGTGTTTGTTTCTCGCCAAGACCTAAAGAAAATCGTGCGTCAGCGTAGACTTGCCGCTGACAGCAAGTTTGTTGTTGGTTTTGATATTGACTGTATCTCGGACAAGTCGGCTATTTGCATATTCGTCTATCTCTATGTATGCAAATGGATGCTTCCACGTCACCGCCATTGGCCTCGGTATCTCCAGCCGTCTCCCGCCGCTCAAGTATGTCCCTTGTTTTGCTGCCCTTCACAGACGTGACAAAGATTTGCCAACCAGCTTTAGAAACTCCGGGGCCTCCCTCTGTCTGCTCCTTCTGCCAACGGGCCTTTACTCGCAGGTATATACGTCTCTCTTACTTGACATATTGTCACCCCAAACCGTTACCTGGGTGATCTGCTGACACCACCAGTGATGCCCTCAAACGACACTTGGGCACGTGTAGGACACGTCTTGAATCAGGGTCTGAGATTCCCTCTTGTTCTGCTCGCCGGCCCCGAGGCAAGAAGCGCAGATCATGCGATCGCTGCATCCGGATGAAGCGGGCCTGTGATGGAAAGCAGCCTTGCAGTACATGCTGGGTAAAAAGCTACGAATGCTCCTATAATGCAGCACACAATTCCAAGGCGTCACCCGCCTCACAAGATCAATCAACACAAGAGTTTAATCGAATATATGAGACGGATTTTTCGGCGCACCTCGGCCCAGGAAATGATAGGAACTCTGGTACTGTGACGGATCTCACCGACCCATCTCTCCAGTGGCTACGATGCCAAACAACGCCTTTCATGCCCGGCTTCCTCTTTCAGATGTTCACTGATACCCAAGGAAACATGATAAGTCTTGATTCATTTCCAAGTCAGACCGCTATGCCTCAAAGAACGATGCTTCCATTTCTGAAACGATTTACAGAGTCATCTGGCATCACTGATGGCTTCGACTGCGCAACGCTGGCTCAGAGACGACAGCTCTATGATTCAATCGAGGATTCTCATTGTCAATTCTTGAAGGACAAGACACGTGAGATTGCAACCATGATCAAGAGAACGATGACCCGGACACAGCCAATCTCCAATGTCGGCCTGGAATGGTCTCCGATAATGGAGAGAGGATGTTTCGAATTCTTCTCCCCCATCAGTCTGCAGAGGTTCCTCCTCCTTTTCTGGTCAGGCTGGTATCCCAATACTCCCATCATCCACCGACCAACCTTCAATCCCGAGTCAGAACCGCCGGGGCTGGTTGCATCCCTGGCTGTTCTGGGGGCGTGCATGTCACCTGAGCCGGGCGACTGTGTACGAGCGATGGCGTGGCTTCCCGCTGTGGAAGAAGCAGTCTTTAGTGATGGTATCTTGTTCGATGACTCGGTCGTTGCTTCTTCGGATCTGATGGGTGATGAGCAGGTGGTATGGGATCGGATGAAGGCGCTGCAGGCGGCGTACTTTGTCTGCATTGCTCAAAACTGGGAGGGATCCAAGGATGGTAAACAGCGGATTCGAAAAGAACGATACAGTCACATTGTCTCGGTATGTAACAGTCATTCTGAGATTACTGAGTTTCTTTTCTGACATGTCGGACAGATAGCGAGATCATTCGGCCTCTACAATTTGAGCCTCGGGTCGCTAGATGCCACATCACCTACCAACCAGAAATGGACAAAGTTCATTTTGATAGAAAGCATGATCCGGTACGTTTGTTTACGAGAAGCACCTTTATTCCCTGCTCTCATTAGATGAATAGGACAGCAACGTATATCTATCTTCTCGACTCGGCCTTTGTTCTCTTCTGGAGACTTCCTCCAAGAGTAATGTCTCTCGAGCTCAACACAGGTCTCGTGTGCCCTGAAGCCTGCTTCCAGGCACCATCAGCAGCGGAATGCTTTCTGCATCTGTACACTGCGACAAAAGCAAGGCAAAACCAGTTCAGGTTAAGAGTCTCATCTGGTGTTAGGCTGTTGTGCTCTTCTCAACATGTTGACTTGGACCTATTCTACAATCTCAGTTCCTTCAACATGTTTACTATTGTGTCAGGTACCGCCAGATCCCAATCATTCACTCACAATCTGTAACTAACATCACTATAGCTCTATGTTGCTTAGTATTTCAGTACCAGACTACCCTGGTGGATGTGTCACAGATGTCCCCGGCAGCTACAGGGCTTAGTCGGTGGTTATGGTTATGGCGGCATGGCGATAACATCAAATCCAGCTCTACAGATTTTCCCAGTGGAGCCATTTGGGAACGTATTGGCTTTATGCAGCACGCGGATGAGTACTATCATCTTGCCTGTGCCATGCTTGAGAGATGGAAACATGATGAGAGCCAGATCAGAGCGAACTTGGCCGCTTGGGCAACTCCTTTTGGACAAATACAAGGCATCCCAAAGTATGATGACGGGGAAATGGTTCAGGTCAAGGCACTCATTCACGAGATGGAGAACATGTCGTACTAGCTGGACTCAACATCGCAGTCAGGGGTATCATGGTGCATAAATATGTCTCTTTGTAACGACTGTTTCTTGTAGTAGGTTTAATAAACAAGACTGTAAATGACGGAGGAAGCTAGAGCTTGATGATTCGTCCTCGATACCGGTGGAATGTATTCCTGTTCGACGCCGTTGAAACCAGCAGACTGTTTAGGTCCAGCACTGTCCAGATCCAGGACCAGGCTGGCACTGCATGCGACCACCACCGCAAGACCAGCAGCCATAGTCACCAGCGCACTGGCACTTTCCGGGCTGGCAGTCAGCGTGGGGAGAGTAGCAGGGGAAGCAGCTGCAACGAGCCTCAAGACCACGGAGGGCGAGGAGGGGCTGTAAGTACAGTGTCAGCACAGCCTTGAGATGATTATGAGGTGGGGGAGGGGGTTATGTTTACCTTGTCGATACCAGTGTAGGTGTAACCACCGTCCTCAATGGTGACGGTGTCAGTGGCAGGAGTGGCAGTGACGCCGAGAGAGAGGAGGAGGGAGACGAAGAGAGTGGCCTTCATGATTGCTGCAGAATCTGTTGAGGTTGGACAGTTGAGTGGATGACCGAGGATGATGAGGTGCAAGAACTGCGAAAGCCCTTGAGTTCTTATAGTCTTGACGAACTGCGAAAAGTCAAACCATAGTAACGCTCGCTCATGAGTGACTCTATTCATCTCACGATCAACTGAGACAGTCTGTGCTGCACTTCGCCTCATGCAACTGAATCCTCTCAAAAGTCCTTAATCATAAGAAATTAGTCCATCATCATCATCATCATCATCATCATCTCGGGTTGACGCTCTACTCATTGGCTATCGCCTCACCTTGAGGTATTTCTCAACTAGGAAATGAGCGGCTACACATACTGGGATACAAGCTTCACTAACTAACCAAACCGTACTAGTATCATTTTTACCCACTATTTTTTGTAGTAATAGTTAGTGTAGAAGTCACAGAGGCGAGTAAGTCGTTGTTATGACACTTGCATAATGGAGGATCGTTGGGTTTACAAGGATCCACCTCGTATAACATAGACACTGAGAATCGTACATGTGTGGCACGTCGCCCGATAGTCCGAGCGAGTGGAAATGAAGGTGCATGTGCCGCAAGCTCGGATTCCACTTGAGACTTCGGCACCGAGATGATGAGATCCATAATTGATCAACACGGATCAGAAAGCCGTGAACCGTACTCTCTTTTTTGGAATATTTGTGGTTCCAATTGTAACTTGGATGAAAGTACTGGTGAGAGTTGGAGCCGTAAGTGAGGGTTTAAGTCCGATGTGCGAGTGCGAGAGCTAATGGAGTGGGTGAGATTCCTACGAGTGACGGTCCACTTTCTACAGGGCTGCTTAGCTTCGAATTTGTTTGTCTATTTGCTGGCAAGGAGTAGTTACTATTCTCAACGGATCGAGGTAGTCTGACTTGTTACTCAAGAGTGGCAGAGCAATGCACGATCCTGCGCGTGAGTATCACAAGCACCCAAGCTGTGCAAATGCTGTCTCATTCGATACTTGTTACTCAGCCTCTGTTTCAGAAGCGATTCCATCGTGACCGCCAGTAAGCGTTTGGGTGATTACATTTCCATCCTACCAGTTTTGAAAATTATGCCCAACTGGAGCAAGGTCTCCTAACTCAGAACCTTCAGGTCTCAGGTCCTCCTCTTCGACTCTAAACTCCGTAGGGGTGGCTTAGCTCATGCAATAATGTCCGTGGGCCCCTTTTCACCATCGCTGCCGATCGGCCCGGGTAGGTTACTCGGAACTTATATGCGGCGCGGGCCGCAGATTATTCCGTATAGCGTATGGTCTGCTCACTCAACGGGCCTCTCCTCCGTACAAACACTTCCATTTACAGTCTAGACTACCTCTATACGGGAGGCAGAAAAACTCGGGACCTCAATCCTAAATGACAAAAAGACTTCAGTAACTTAGTTATAAGACTTTGTTAATTCACTTTAAGCTAAGTGTCCCTTTTATGAGTTTATTTCAGCACCTCATGTACTGCCTGAAGTGTTCTCACTCTCTGAGTTCAAGTTCCTGAGGCAAAGATCGTCAATCATGTGCCGCAAAGAGGGATTAAATCTAGACCTCACGTAAGACGGCATTTCAGGAAGGTGGCCTCACTCGGCTAATTCACTCTAAATGCCGCGGTATGATCGACGAATGGTATTCCGAATACAGCATTTCATGTGAAATGATGACTGCATGGCCCCCTCTGCCCTATGGACGTGGCGCCTTTCGGATCTCGGCATAAATATACCCTCATAATTCGACCTATCGGTGTTTACTAGGTACTCGTTTCCGTGTTTAGCACTATTTTGTACTCTGTAGAGAGAGGCACATTCGGGGGCTTGTCCGAGGTTTCCGAGAAAGCCGCCTTTCCGTTTACTACTAGCTGAGAGGGTGTAAGAATTTATGCTGGTGAAGTGAAGGGAGTCTCAAGATGATCATTTCTTGACTGAATCGTTGACGGGAGCCTCTAGCTCCACCTCTGTCAGACTCGCAAGCAACTTCCTCCACGTAGCTGCACTCTCCTCATCCGCCGTCCCCTCGGTTAATGTCATCCGGTTCCCTACAACAATCAGCGCCGATCTTGCCCGAGTCAGAGCAACATTCATCCGTCGCATGTCCTTCAAGAACCCGATATCACGGTGCTCGTTACATCGCACCGTTACAAACACGATTATATCTGCCTCGCGTCCCTGAAAGCCGTCGATACTCGAGACCTCGATTTTGTGTGGTATAGTGGAGAGCATGCGCTTGAGCACCTCAGCTTGGCGGGTATATGGTGTTAGGACCACGATTGAGTGCGAGGGGCTGTCGGTCTCTGTAGCGCTGCTTAAGAGTTTGCAGATATGGCGGCAGAGCTCTGCTTGTCCTCTGTTCTCTTTCGACTTTTGACCTGGCATTTCTTTTGCGTCACAGTTGATGAAGATGGCCCGCTCATAGTCTTTCGTCCCGGAGCTCCCCTTCTGATTCGTGACCCTTGCTGGGGGGAATGGAAAGTCAGACTTGATAGGTGGTCTTGCAGAGCTGGCGATGCCAGACTTCAGCTTTCCCTCGTAGAACTGCCCTGAGCTGAACTCGCAGAGTTTCGGATGCATACGATACTGGGTGTCCAGCATCAACGTTCTCAAACCATCGGCTCCATTTTGTCTCTTGGCTTCGGCGTAGAGTCTTTCAAAAAGTGAGACGTCAAATTCGAGCGCCAACGCAGTCTGATTGACAGTCGGTCGTAGCTGTACATGGTCGCCAACTAGGATCGCCTGTGAACAGCCCTTCACAAGCGGGACGATTGAGCTCGGCTCTGTTTGTTGGGAAGCCTCATCAACAATCACGATGTCGAAGAACTCTGAGCGTATCAATCCGATGCCTGCTCCAATACAGGTGGTGAATATGGCGTCGCTCCGTTTGACCATTTCCATGGCCTTCTTCATAGCTTTGTAGTCGGAGTGAATCTCCTGTCCTGCCATGGCGTCGCATGTATACTTGCGTAGATCATCGGCAACTTTGCGCACCTACATAAAGTCAGCCGACTTTGCCGTTTAGCATGGATGATGAGTGACATACCTCTGTCGATACTCGTACCAAATCCGGTTGCGTCTTCCTAGCCAATGGTAGCTTCTGAAGACGCTGAATATACCGTCGCATCACGTTATCCACTGCATTATGTGTCGGCGCCGTCACTAAAACACGCGCTTTAGGATTGGCTGTCTGCAATGCACAGATCATCTCGACAATCGTCTCTGTCTTTCCAGTTCCGGGCGGACCCCAGAGACAAAGGAGGGAGCTGTTCAAAGCCAACTTGATAGCCTGGTTCTGGCTACCATTCAGTCGCTCAATTCTGTTGAAGGAATGTTCTGGTTGTGGAATGTCTGGAGATTGGCGACCGAAGATGATGTTCGCCACACCGCAGCAATCTTCTTGGTAGACGCAAAGATCCTTGACAGCGTCTATCATGGACTTGGACGTGACGAACGGGCCGCAGTCTTCCAAGATCCAAGAACAGTTTTTGAAGTAAGGCGGAAGTGGATGAAGACACTCGAATCGCGCTCGCCCAGTCTCGGACACCGTTACGAGTGCATCGATGGAATAGTTGTTGCCCACCAACACATTCGATGGTAGTGACGCCGTTGTCAGCCTCACGTGTGATCCCTTCTTCGGCGTTCCTGTCGCGTCGATTCTGAAGTCGATCTCGATCAAATTCCCCTTCTTGTCCTTGGGTGATAATTTCAGCTCATAAAGACCTTGCAGTCTCTTCGCGACATTGTCGGCTTCTTCAATGTGATCTAAGGCAATCGCGATCATGTTTCGCAATAAATGGCTGGTTACCTTTGGGTCGGTCACCATAAAGCGAGACGCATTGGGCTGCAGACAATCCAGAAAGAGGTCCAGAGCCAGGTCTGTTGATCGGATCGTCAATCCCACAAGTTCAAGAAGCGTGGCGAGGTCAAGGAGCGATAAGCTCCCAGGGGTGATAGCAGACAGGATACTCTTGAATGGCTGTAAGATAAGTTGGCCCATGATATTTGCGGACAGAATGAATGCCTGTAAAACTGGCAAGAGAGACGCCTCCAATAGCATGACCAGATCCTGATTCTTGTCCGAACGAGATGAAGACAGAAATGGTGTGAGTGTTATAGCCAGTGTCGGCTCAGTGGTGAGAGCTTGCAGCATCACATTCAGCAGTTCCTTATGGTCTACAACAGCTTTCTCAATATTTTTGAGGATGTGTACAAAGCATTGAAAAAGAAACTGCTTGTCACTGGCCTTTTGGGCAAGTTTGAAGACCTGTTGGTAGTGATCCACTGACTCCGATCGCATCAGTGCGGACATGTCGTTGCCCTTTACGATATCAATGAGCCACGACGGATCGGAAGGTGATAAAACATCACTCAGACGGGGCACAGAGTAATCTTTTGGCTCTTCCGAGAAAAGCGGCATTGTCTCCGTTGTATCGATCTGTTCCAGCCAAAGATCAAGGTTGCGCATTGAGGCTACGTCTCGATTGCTGATGACGTAGATCTCCTGAATCTAGTTAGCGATACTCACGCAATTGAATGAGTGGGATACACTTACCCCAGCTGTGATGGTGGACCGATTCACTCTTCCGACATGGGTCTGAAGCCCTCTGCTGAACTTGTCTAGCGCAATGCTCGCGATAACTTCAGCCTGTTCACCCCGATCAACCACATCTTGTCTTTTTCTGCGTCTGTCACCTTTGTTCTTCTCATTTCGGTAGTCTTGATCATTGTTTCCCGGTCGGCCAATAAATACCCACGAGTTGCCTCGCTGCTTCTCGAAGAGCTGGAAGACGTTCCCATCACAGTAGAGCTGGTACTGCATTTTGGTCGGTAGCGATAGACGAGATTGTCTTTGTGGGCCTTGTGAATGAGGGAACGCGAATAGGCGTCCAGTGTCGTTGATGACGCAGTCTTGTGATCGCTCGATCTTCTTGGGGATGTATATCGCAAGGGATAACCGCTCGTCGGGCTGGAACACGATGAGCGTGCGCTGGAAGAGCTCTAGGTTTGTGGCAATAGCGTCGTGAAATGTTGCGAGCCGATCTATGGAGGAGTCATATGTTCTCTTCCATTTAATGCCAGGGTACTCCAGATGAAATTGTTGAAGCTCCGATGGATGAAGTATGCCAGACGAGCATAGAGCATTCTGCACCAGTCCCGCTGTGGAATCAGACCCGGGTACATGAGCGAGTACCCATGCTTTTTGATCGGCTGTGAGAACGTTGAAGTCGAAAAGATACAGCAGGCTCTCAAATGGCGCGTTGTTCTTCAGACACCAGGTATACGCTAGTTTGACAGATTCAAACTCACCGAACGCGATATCCTCACGGCTGAACAAGAGTTGAATAGCGTCAATATCATACCCCGTCAGGCCGCTATCCTGCGTCGCAGCCAGTCGACGCACATACTCTTTCGCATCATCGTGAAGGACGTCGAGTATAAATGGCGGCGCATCACCAGACGGCTTTGGTGCAGTGCGCAACTTTTCGGGGATCTTGATCCGATTGCCATCAACACATTGCGAAAAGAGTCGATTCAGCTCTTGACATTGGGCACTCATTGGGCCAGCGACTCGAGCCCAGTCGAGATATAGGTTCTTTACTTGGCCGAGGGAGGCATTTTGGTACTTTGCGAAGTAAACGAGGCGGTCATCGTCGGTGATAGGGCGGAACTGGATGGGTTCTCGACCGCCGGGGTACAATGCTGGAGCTGAGACTGTTGAGGGGATCAGGTCGGGGTCCCAGGATACAAAGACTGTAACTGATCAGCATGCATACTCCATATTCCTAGGTGCACTCACATGTATCACCGTCCAGATCACCACCAGACATCAGATCCGCAGCAGGTCTTCTTCCCCGCGTCGAAAACACGATGCAGTCAACTAGATGCGAAAGCTCAGGCCGCTCAACGACCTTGAACTTCTGCCAATCGCCCGGATGCAGACACGGGTTTCTGATGACAATGATCTCACAGTTTTTCAAAGCATGAGGCAGGCCATTCTCTTCTAGAGTGACCTTGACCGCACACTCGCCTTCCTTCAGAACATCCCAAGCGTCACAAACTCCAAAAAGAAGTCGGGATTTTTGCACCAAGATACGACACTTTTGACCGCCCTGTTTGTTCAGCATCTTCTTCAGCTCGTCATTTACTTGCCCGTTAATCTGGGCCTTGACGCTCTCATGCCCTTCGAGAATCACACGTTCTGCGAGATCGGGTCGATTGACGTAGCTCAAGAAGCGGAAAGCATCGCGGAAGTCGGACTTGGCATTTTTGAGAAGATTGAAGTGGTTGCGCTGTTTGGAGAGGAGTGTATCTTTGGAGATGCCTAGAGCGTGTAGCAAGATGATGCTCTCGTCGTTGAGGAAGCCATATGAGAAAGGCTACAGAAACGAAATGGTCAGCGTGGTCTGTAGGAAGATCGGGTTAGTCACCTTGGAGTGCTCGACTACTGCGAAGGAGTAATCATCGCCACCGCTAAACTTCTTCATCGACTTTCGAAACTTGAGTAACGCTTTCTCCTTCTTCATTCGTGGATCAACAGTGACGACACCTTTGTAGCCCCGGTAGCGAAGCTGGAAGACCGACGGCCTGTATCGACTGTCTCGAAATATGATTCTCGTTCGTCGCGCCAACTCTTGCGCAAGACTAGGCGCAATCAATCCACAACCATCAGTGAAGACGTACTCATCTGTTTCAACATCTGGAATATCCTCGCATCTTTCAGGATTAATGATCATGGCCGTCTTGGAGGATGAGAAGAGAAGACCAATCCGCTTAGCCTTCTTGCCCACAGTCTTCATCTTCGTAAAATCCCCCATACTCTCAATCTGTCTCGAAATGTCCTCTTTCGACGCCGCCATGAGGAAACATGATCGCGACTTGAGCTGCGTATTGCTGTGCCCGTAGAAATTATAGAGCACGCCATTCAGAATTATTCCAGCGCGGAGACATTTGATGCTGTAGTCGGAAACTTCTTGGCGAGTGCGGGGCTGAAGATCTGGCGCTGGCTGCTGCTCTTTTGCTGCGGCACCGAAAACGAGTGGTTTGAAGGTTTCGAGGGGAAAGAGCATCAATCGGTCGGTTGGGTGTGAGGCTGTGGCGCGATTTGGCGTGTTGCGCTGAACTTTGAGGACCATGGAGTGCTTGCATTCTTTGAGGTCGGTTTGGAGGGCGATCGCTTTGATGAGATCGGCTTTCTTGAGATTGGATGGTGATGGGAGATTCGGAACTTGGAAATCCCAGACAACATCGTCGAGACTCAAGCTTGGAAGCAATATGTGATGAAAGCCTCTGTCGGGCTTCCGAGAACCCATTTTAGCTGGGTGCTTGAGGCTCGAGATTGAGTTGCAGATGGGGAGAGGAAAACGCGGCACGCTTGAGATAAGGGAAGAAAAGTGCAGGCGATTTTATCCAATGGATTAGAGCTCAGCGCCGTTGGTAATCATGGTCATTATCATTGGGCGTTGGTGTTACATGGTATGCTGACCCCCTCACTTCTTCAACCCTCACAGAGGCGATGCCATCACCTTGACTATCAACACGGTCACCATGTCTTCAGATCCACATGTACCGAATATTTATATCATCGGCCCTCAATCCACAGGCAAAACAACACTCATCAACAGGTTACAGGCTGATCTAGAACACTGGCCCGCCAGCCCATCCATCGATAAGCCACAAATCGTCTCCGAGGTCGCCAGAACTGTTCTCGTAAAACATAAGTACTCAGCCGAAGATATTCTGACTTCCAAGACCCGGTGTCTCGAACTCCAGCAACTCATCCTCGAAGCGCAAGCATCCTCCGAGAAGGAAGCTCTCGAGACCTCGAACTGGTTTATCTCCGACCGATCCGGGTTCGATCCATTAGTCTACGCAAAGCGATATGCAGATCCAGGTGCAGTTAAACAGCTACAGGAGCTCGACGCGTGGAATCAAGTCAAGGCGAGAATGCAGAGGTCTCTGATCATGGTCTGTGAGGCCGGTACGCCGTGGCTAATGGACGATGGCGTACGATTGATGCCTGGAAGCGACAAAGAGTGGATGCAAGTTTTTAACGACTTTTGCGGAATGTTGGATGAGGTTGGGCTTGAGTATTTTGTGGTGCCTCGGACAGTATTGGACATCTCAGAGCGGGCTGGGCTCATATGGGCCAAGTGGACCGAGAGACGAAGATGTTTGACGGATAATTAGTTCAATAGATGACAGCAAAAAGAGTAAACGGAACCTAGCATAAGTGTCAATAAGCACAGGCGGGAATGGCGTTCCATAATTATAGGTAACTCCATATACTCTTGCAATGCTGACGCCTTTACGTTTGTGAAGAGGCGCTCTGAGGCATACCTCTAGAGTTCCCAGTATTATAAGTCACTAGCTAAACCGAGTACGTATAGTACGCACGTATACCACTCTGCCCTTTCAGCAATATACCATTGTCTGAGTCCTCATCACTCAGTCTCTCTCAGCTGTTATTCCCCTCGATTAACCTGCGTTGACGATGCGCCTCGATCGTCAGGGTTTGTGAATACGCGCTTAGGGTCCCGCGAACTACTGTCGCCTATCCTTCCACTACCAATTGTGATGAGTGTATTGGCATTGGATGTTCCATTTGAGCCTTGTGATTCCTGGCCTCGGAATCATTTGTATAATATTGGTAGCGAGGATAGGGAGGCGGCGATGCAGCAGATGCCGATCTCGATGCATGAGAAAAGGACAATGTAGCCGATGTAATCTGAAGAAATCATCAACAGTTCGCTTGGTGTTGCTATGGTGGTAGAATCACACTTTTGGCTATATGTCGGTCGCTTATAGTGGGAGATGAAAGGAGCACGGGCGATGGTCGCAATGGAGGCGCTGCGTATACGTTGTCAAGTGCAACTTGGCGCTAACTCAATCGACAAAAGCGTTCACCAAGGCTAGTGATAGAAGGCATAGAACTTAACGCTTGGCTCTGATAGTCATCTCTGTCTTCCATAGCAAGAAGCCCGGAAGTACGATACAGCCAACATCTGTAACAATACTCGCGGCGGTATTGGTATGGCTAATGACGAAAAACTGTTGCATCTCACACAAGTGAAGGCCATTGCAGCTATTCGCTTTAAAGCTCCGATTAGGGTAGTATCAGCCGTCTACGCGCATGGAGCACATCGTATGATGCTCGCCACTATCGGTTCGAGGAAGAACACGACGCTGGAATCCTTCAGGAGCTGACAGTGCTGAACCAATTTAACTTCTCGGGAGAGTGCCCTGTGTTCTTTGTAAGGGTTCGCAGTGATAAGATGTAACATCAGCGCTATTATTCCGGGGTGTCACATTGCTTTACCTGCCAAACATTGCAACAAGTGGACATCACGCAGTATTCTATCACTAGAAAACGCACTTTCGAGGGAATTACACGCCATCAATAGCCGCCGACGTACTGGCTTTCCCATTTCATATCGATACAACGGCACTGCCATCACTATACCGCATTCAAAAACTCTGGCTGTGGTTGAAGTTCTTGACGACTTGGAGACAACCCTGCCAGTTCTTGCTCAAGCAGTTCGCGAGAGCACCAACTCTGTCAATCCGGAATATATATCAGACCTGATAAGATATGGAGCTGGATCCTCAACCCTCGATTGGTCTCTAAGCTAGACATGCGCTGGGTGCTTGGTCTCGACTGAATGGCTTCTGAATGGCATACCATTAGATCATAACATGATCATGACTTTGGCTTTGGTAAGCCTGCCGCACTGCGATGGCCAAATCCGAACTTTAAAGGCTTCTTCTCTGGACTTCCGTCTAGAGCCGGAGTTAAAAATTGTGGGAACAATGAGGGTATGGAAGTCTGTTTTGGTTGGGAGGAGACTTTCTATGCCCAGTTGGAGAAGGATCAAGAGTTTGAGCAATGTGTGGAGCAGAGGGGATTGGGTGTTTGATGGGTTGTAGCATATGTTGTTGCCAGTAACCTTGGTCTTTCAGCTTGATCAAGGCTAATAAAACACGTCATACTGAGGATATGGCTGATTACATATCAAGTTCCATTCGGCTACCTCTGATAAATGGAGATAGTTACACTGTGTCCGCTCTGGTTGATAAGCCCCACGATAAAGCACTGTTATGTCGGCTGGGAATTTCATCCTGTTGCATGTGATGGTAGCTAACCGAACAGAGCTATGTCTTACCCCAAGCCACTTCAACAAATGGCTTTGTGGTGGCTGAAATTGTTTGTCATATGGTATGACAGAGGAAAGAGATAACACTGAGCCCAGAACATCTTAAATTGATGTATAAAATACATTTATCGGGAGTACCGTGAGTGTAGCCATTCATCAGACGCTTCAATAATATATATAGCACTGTTCGCTCTGCACTCTTGTGATGATCAGAGTATCATAACATCACACTTCGAAAAGCCTACAACATTACATCTTCAACCGCAATCCGTTCAAGATGGCAGAAACCGGTGTCGCTCATAAGGTCATCTCTGTTATTCTCCGCCTTTGCGAACTTTCATCCGCCATAATCGTCCTGGGCATTCTCTCCCGCTTCTGCTACGTCGCAGGTATCGCAGAGGCACATATCGACGGACGCATCATCTACACCATCGTCGTCGCATGTCTCGGTATCGTTTACTCCATCTGTTTCTGCCCGCCGTTCAAAGCCTTGTTCTTAGGCTTTCCCTTTGACTTTGTCATGTTTATCATGTGGCTCGTGGCATACTGCTTGCTCCAGACGGTAGGCTCATCGCAGTACAGAACCTGGCTAATACCACCTACTCACCAACGTTCATAGAGAACCGGTAGTCATACTTGCTCTGCGAGTTGGTACTATAATTATTGGGGTTATTACTGGGGTCGCTTCTGGAGAGTTGGGCCTATCGGGACAGTGAATGTTGACGCAGCGGGTTGCGCCTCATGGAGGACAGCCCTTGCGTTTGCATTCATTGCATGGTTCCTCCATCTGCTGAGTGGCATTCTTGTGAGTCCCCCGTTGAGGAAAACAGGACAGGACTGATGCAAGCAGGGTGCATACGTCTTCCATACTTATATCAAGCTCGACGAGACAAAGGCGGATATGAAGCAACATGCGGAAAAGCTTGCCAGGTAAGCATGAATTACCCCACTGTGATACGTACATGGTGGGACTGATAATTCTTGTACTCAAGAGGGGACCCAAAAGTTCATGGCTATCAGCGAAACGTTGAACCGACAAATAATGTCTAGGCCACAATCCGTCTCACACCATCTTAGCTTGGGGAGGGTGCAGGCGGGGTAACGTTCAAGTTTGGAGTAAGCAGCCACAAACGGCGGAAGCCGTAGTATATACTTTCATTGATCCGCGGAATATGCCATAGCACAAACAGACTGAACTTGTTGCAGCATACACTTGACATTAACGAATTACACTCATTAAGACCATCTCAGAGAAACTTGCATAGTGCACATGAATACAATAACATTTTGTTAATTCAATGGTGGTTGAAGCCACCAACAAGACTTTTGGCACACTCAACAGGATATCTAGTCACAGCTGCCCACACACCATCACCGGGTCTTACATCTGCCAACTTCGCCGGTCCTGCAAGATCATTAGCCTTCCAAGCTATGCCCATAAGCACCAGACTCACCAAACACAAAGACAACAACAGCCTCCGTGCCCCGCCCACCCAAGATCTCGACCGTGAAGTCAGATAAGGCACAGCAGGCGTCGAATTTGTTTGCCCCCACATACGGGACACTCCACATGAACGTAACCTCGTTCCTCTCCTGGAATCCGACGATGCGGTATGTGATCGAACCGTCAACACCTCCGCCTATGTGACTCGACTTACAGCGCAGCATTCCGCTCTCGCCAGCTAAGATTGTCTGCGGCGGCTGAAGGTCTGATGTCTTGGTCCATTCGCCGTGGTTGAGAGGTGGCCATTCAGGCTCTGCGATGAGCTCCTCGTTGGTGTGGTTTAGAATAACAATGAGTAGTTCCCTCGTGGCCATGGTGTTGTTAATCAGGGAAGTGTTAGTTAGGAGGCAGAAAGTGATCAGGACTGGGTATAAGAGATGAGCATAAGTTGGAGACACGTTGCTCAAACAGGAATTTCCTGACGATAGTATCCGACTAATATATCTTGAAGAGTTTGGCCATCTCAGTCGCGGAAATGCTTGCTGGCCATGAGGTTAAAGTTTACGCTGCCTAGACAGATGACAAGGGCATGGTAGCGCAGCCATCTTGTGGCGTTGATATTTGGAAACTAGAACGGAAAGCCATGACGAAATGCACAAAGCAAGGAATATCAGATTATTGAGGGGTCCGCTAAGTTGTTCAACAATTCACTAATCTTGACCGAGGCGCCCGAGGCGCATCACATCATAATAATGCTTATGAAAATACAGTATATAAACATACTGGGAATCATTAACGGCTAGAACGTTCATGATGGTGGAAGGCATCAGCGGCTGATCTGACGGGGACGATTAGTGCGGAGAGCTGTCAACCTTGAAACGACAAGATGTCACATCTGTCAGGGCAGGTTGAGTGATTCATGCCACTAGGAAAAAAGCGTTGCTATTTGTCGGAGTAGCGTCTCTGTATGGAAAAGCAAAATATGTGATTCAGAATACATAACGATAAGAAATACTGTCTTAAGAAAGGCAGGGACCTGGATCATCAAGGCAACCTTAATTTGAGTTTTGGTGAAGCCTGAGCTGTAATACCCTAAGGCACAGTGTCACTTGGATTCAGGGAACTTGTACCAGGACTGGTCAAGTCCTTCGGCCGTTCTACGCACTGAGCTCTTGTGTACTTGCTTCGTCAGTCCCGTCTTCGGGTGCAAACAGCGGTCACTAGATGTCGCAAGATTTGGCTAGATAAGGGTACCATCCCTTCTGTTAAATCTTTAAAAATTCAATCGTGCTATCATCGGTTTCTCTGAGTATGGTTATGGTACTCTTGAGGGTTCACTGTCACTTGTCCCTCCTCAGGTAAACTAGTAAGGTCTGCTTCCAGTCAGAAAAGGATAAGTGTAACAAAGGTTCAGCACAATGACGGCTGTACTACATGTATCGCGGAACAGATCTCAAAATAATGCTAGATTCCTGAGTCCGGCCCTCCCAGCGCTCTCTGACCTGTCGACCAGATCCCTATTGCAGAATGCTACCTGGTCCCATCAACCCATGCACACAAGTTGCTACCCACCAAGGCTCGCACTAACACCATTGGTAATTTTTTAATCAACTCAGTGTAATGAGCTGAGCTTTGTGGTTTCCGATAGGGCAGGATAGGCTGACTCCAAGACAAGTCGTGAGTCCATGGTACTGCACGGAAGTCCAGGCACGCAAAACTCTGCGAGATGACATGGGGTGATTGTACTGCATTTGACACTTTCTAATGCTTGCGTTTAGACGTTACTCAGTTCCACTTTATACTTTGACATGCCATTCAATCCAAACTTTTTGCTTCTGCGGCAAGACTCGGGTCTCTCGAATGCGAACTCGAGACCCGATGTAACCTCGCCTTCAGCCGCAGCGGATTCATCAAAAGCCTCACCGCGGGAAACTCGACAGATCTCCATTCAAGATACGACGTATATAGCGTCCTTTAAGGCTTTAAATAACAAACCACTTTGCCCCGGGGAATAAATCCAGACAAAGAAGTCCCCGAAAGGCCTCATCATCTCGGTAATTTAGTAGACTGTTCTAGACAAATAGGGTAAGGAGTCTTGCGCCCGCCCGTTGCGAAAGGCTAAAGACAAGCTTTCAGCTAAGGTTAAAGGTTGTAATGTCGTGAAGCTCTAGAACTAAGTGAGAACGAATGGACCTGGGATTGTTTCCGTTTCGGCCAGTGTTTGGCGGGAGGTTTTATAATGTTGACTAAACGGTTTTGAGACTAGTTGGTTTTGGGGCATGGCATGACTATTGAGCATCAGCCCATCATGTTTGCTTTTTTATGTTTTGCATTGGATTTTTCGGTTACTCAAAAAGATACTGTGATAGAGGCCCGAGAGCCAAGCTCGCGGTCCAATGATCTTGACTTCAATCATGGAGATATTTCCAAGTGACGATCTACCGCTGATCAAAGCACATTCCTCTCCTAATAAATCTCTTGCATCAAAAGCTTGATTCTCACTCAAGTGCCTTCTTTCCCGTTTCAGATCTCGGAAGAAGTGGCATGCAACCATTAAACCCCTACGGCCCGAGACTCCTCGGTTAGCAGCACATTAGCCAATACCCTTGCTCCCATCACGGTCTTGGCTACAGGGGTCATATTTCTACCGGTTCCTTCTGGCGTGTCGATCCCTTGGGGAAGTCCCTCCGAGCTCCCCATTCGAGATCCAACACCCATCAATTGGTACATGTTATCTCCAGCGTAAAATCTCCTTGAACTGTGCCGCAGATGCATGAAAATCAATTACCAACAGTACGTGTCAAAGGGCCGAAGGACAAGTCCTGCGGGGATTTGCTTTCTTTTTCTCCCGTCCAATAAACTTCGTTTTCCACCGACCGTTTCGAATCCTTGCTTTTTTCAACTGCATGCTGGGATTAATCATAGAGTGACTCGGATCATTGCATGCATGTTCCCAGAAAAGTATGCTTCATCAGTTCTTTGTAAACCAACAGCACCCCCCCGTATCTGGTGGCGTCGTGAAGCGATCTGACATTGACCACTTTACCCCTGGATTTGACGGTTTTTAGCTAGTTGCATATAACACCCGTCTCACAAAAGGCCCGGTCGTTTATGTTGTGTGTGCCTGCCCCGGCACTAGGTGATTTTGTGAAGGGTTATGATGCTGTTTCACTGTGATGTGCTGTAGCGTAATGATAATGGCTCTCATGTGCTGATCTCGGAAGCGGCACCGCCGCACACAGGCTGTATGCAGGACGTGAAAGAAGAAAGGCTTCGGCTTTTCATTTAATCGACGCCAACCCCATCTCTTTAGACCTGAATCTTGGTCTTCAATCTTTGGAACTTTTCATTCATGAGCTGAACTGTCTGCTTTAGACTATATCTTGAGATATGGCTGGTGTCGCTAAAGAGGCCGTGGTGGTAAGTCAAGTTACCATTCCGATCTGGCCTGAGCAAAGATCTGCATTTCTCGGCAAGATCAGGACCATGACTCGCTTGCTAACCACGATCTATGATGCAGCCCATCGAGGCCGTGCTCTTCGGAATATCGACGCTCCTCGTGCTTGCCCGTCTCGCCCTTCGCACAATCCGACAACATCAGAGTCTTACCGTCAGCGATTGGTTTCTCGTCGCCTCTCTTCTCGATGCCGCTGCTTTATTTGGAACTGACACGGCTGCGTATAACTTGGGGGGAATGGACGAATATGATCCGAGTGCACCACCACGGAGCATTGAGGACCAGATCACGTTGATGAAGGTGTCGTTTGCGGGAAACTATTTCTACGATACGGGTGTATACTTTCCAAAGCTGGCGCTGTTGGCGCTATACTTTAAGCTTATTCCACAGACACTACCGCTGCTACGCAAGTTTCTCTATGGAGTTACGGCTTTGACGGGGTCGTTTATGCTCACGACTTGTTTTCTGGATACGTTTTGGTGCGGCGCCAACGTATCGGTCAATTGGGAGATTGATGGAGAATGCAGCACGTTTGACTCGAAGACTGTCTTTCGGATTGATTGGGTTATGAATCTCATCTCCGACATGCTTAGTATGCCATATCAGTGGAATTTTGTTCATGTAGTCACTGACGTTATACAGTATTTGCACTGCCTTTTCCGCTTCTTTTTGGTCTACAACTCAGCAGGCGGTACAAGGCTGGTCTTGTCGCAATCTTTGCGTCTGGACTCATCACATTGGGCGCAAGCATCGGTAGATTTGCCACCGTCGAGGCAATCCACGCCTGGACCAATGTTTGTGAGTCAACACTACCATCTTCAAGCCTGCCATCAAGGCACGTTTACTGACTCTCACAGACGTCCTCTCAATGACAGAGATCGCCGCCGCAATAGTCGTCGTATCTCTCCCCGCCCTCAAATCCCTCCTCCACGGCCTCGGCCTGCGCTCCTCCAAACAAAATACCACACAGACAGGCTCAGGTTACAACAAACACTCAGGTACGGTGACAACGTCAAGTCACTTCAACAAGCTGTCCAGCGGTCGCGACCACCACAGAGAACTGTACGCCTCCACGGCACGCGTGGCGGCGGGCGCCGAAGAAGACTCCGGCAGTGAAGTGGAGCTGACCAACCTTCAAGGTATCTACAAGTCGGCCCGCATAAGTGTGACCTACCAGCGAAGAGAAGGCGGTGACTGGCAGGGTAATTCGGGACGGGGGTGAAGGAGTGTGTGTGCTGTAAGATAAATGAAAGAGGATGGTGGATAGATGAAGCATTGCGTTAGATATGCAGGTGGACGGATCAACAAGATGGGAAATGGCCGGGAATAAAGGGTGACATGACAGCTGGTCTGACCGACCCAAGTTATGTATAATAAGTACGTATACACATGGAATACACAAGCTTACCATAAATTATCAAGCCTGAATTATTGGTTTACACTTTGAGTTGATTGCAGAGTTTTGTTAAAACGTAGTGAGAGCCTTGAACCAACTGATAATACGATGGATCCCTTATTGGTGCATTAACAAAATAGACCCCTCCATTACAAAACACAAAACCCAAAGATCAACCAACACAAATATCGTCTCAACGCTTCCCCCTGTTAAATCCATTCCCATGTTACATCCGTTGGTCCCAGGTTCATTCTCGTTTGCATATCAACGGAACTCCAACCCGACCAATGATCACTTCTCGGTTACAACCCCTCCAGTTTTAGCCCCCATGTCAAATACTAAACCCGGTCATAAAGCTGCTCGTTCTGTTCCCTAGCCCGAGTTGTGCCGTAAAGCTGCAGCGGGTAAAACTCACCCCATGGATCCTCCAGGGACCTTTTACTGTTACATTCTATGTAGTACCTCGTTCGATGCTGTTTTTCTTTTTTTCTTCTGTAACCGAGGTGCCGCTGCTGTAACAATGCGGCGCATTAAATAAAGTAAGCACCGTGGACTGGGAAATTTTAAAGTATACCTGCAGTCTTGTGAACCTTAATTCCTTTTCTTTTTCTCATTGCCGCGAGTGGACCATTTTATTTCCCGTTGTTTTTGAAGTGGAAGGCAATCGGATTTCACAATGGCGTTCTTTATCGATGGAAAGGACTGCATGGTAGGTCACCCACTTCAGGTTTCAATCTTGATGTCAGGTTGTGTACTCACAGGTGTTTAGATCTCGGAATGGATCTTGCTGGCAGCTTCTTATGTCTTCGTCGGTCTTCGAATCTATGCGCGTCTTTTCCGTGCGCGAGAGAAGTTGACTTGGTCTGATTATCTGCTCCTTCTGTCGGCCGTCGATGCTCTGGCCCTCATCATCTGCGACACTCTGACTTTCCAGATGGGTGTCATGGATGAGTATGAGACATCCGTCAAGTTGTCCAAGGTATGGTCACCTCAACACTCAGAATACATCACGCGACTAACTTATTTATCTAGATTTCCTTTGCCTCTAACTACTTTTATGATGTCGGCATGGGCTTTCCCAAGATGAGCATGCTTGCGTTCTACTGGGCCTATTTCCTCCCCTCCACCGGCATGAGCACCGGTATGCGAAAGGCTCTGTACTGTATCACTGCCTTTGTTTGCGCATCATATATGGCGATCCTTTGGGATGATACTTTCTTCTGTGGAAAGGATGTTTCCGTTCAGTGGTCTCAGGAGGAGGGTGCTTGCAGTGTCTTCTATGCACCAGAGCCCTTCATTCTCAATTTTACTCTGAACTTGGCTTGTTATCTTGCTGGTATGTCGCCTTCTCATCACCCTTCTTCATATGCTGATTGATGGTGTAGTCTACGCCCTCCCTCTCATCCTGCTGGTCCAGGGCGTTCTTCAGCCCTCCAAGGGTGTCACTGCTACATTCGTGCTTGGAGCTCTGACCATCTGCACTACCATTGTGCGATTTGTCACTCTCAAGGTCGGCACTGGCCAAGAGAATCTTGTTTGTAAGTCGTCCCTCCCTCAGACAACACCCACTCAGCTTCTGACATATTGTTCTAGACCCTATGAGTATGCTTGAGATGGCACTTGCTATTACTGTTGTCGCGCTACCAGGCTTGAAGCCACTTGTGGATCGCTCCCCAAAGCATGAGATGAGGAGCGAGGTGATTGAGATTAAGAACTAAGGAAGGACAATATTTTTGCTTGGTCCTACAGCAACTTAGCTCGTTATTTCTCTGCTATGAGAGTAACTATTGTTCTCTTCTATAAAAGTGTTTCAAGCTGTGCTACACTTGTCCCATGCTCTGTGCATTAGATATTGTAATAAATTGGTCAGTTGAAGGTCGTTGCATTCTAATAATAGAACATCGCGTGCGTCCTGGCGGTGCTTGGCGAGAGGTGGCTTGTTATCTTATCTATGTGGCTGTGCTTCGTCGTTCACACGTGTTCGTGGCTATATTTCGCGTTCACTGCTCACTGCAGGGTAAAGCAACCACTTTTCGCAAGTTACATTATACAAAGATATAACAACTGCGAAGAGAGTCAAGCTTTAAGATATAGAACATTGAAGACAGGTTTCTCTTATTTGCTAACTGACAATAATAAGATCTCACTGCGAGTATTAGCTCACGCTCTCATTTCCAGGCCGGAACATAGAAAGTCCCGAACAAACACCAAAAATTGGATTGTGACATCATCATGCTAGACACCTTCGGGTTTTACTCTTGCCCGAACGATGACATGAGTAAATATCTAACCAATCACATTCATAAGATGAGATTGTGTAGAGAAGATTGCAAGGCAGCAAGGTCTATTTTTCGCTATGCAACATTTACTTGATAATTAATTATAAAAGATCCCCAGAGCCCATCGATGTAAATAGAC
>JABSTL010000505.1:0-25064 GCA_013759095.1 Fusarium sp. NRRL 29148
CCAAGAGCCGTTGCAAGATCCTCAAAACTCCATGACGCAAAACCAAAATGACTACATCCAGATGTACGAATCGACGTATTTCTCCTCACGCGAGGATTTGGGGTTCGGGTCCCAGCCCTCCCGCCTACGGATATCAACCGCGTGACCCGGGGCCGAAGTCCGGTTCACGATCGGGGAGGTGCTTCTTCTCCTTCCGGCCCTTGATCACAAACTCAGACATGATCTGGATGTGATCTGCGGGGAAGTGCCAGTAAGGGAAGGCGGGAATTCGCTTCAGGTACTCGGGGTCGGGGGGTCCAAGAAGGTCTACTACCTCCAGTGTATTCGTAGAATACCAGATATAATCAATGACATCGGCAAATCCAGGCGTATAGTTGGTGAATGGCATTTCATCGGCGGTGCCTTTGATATGGGCGTAGGCGTCTCGGAGACTGAAGGGGTGTTCAATACCATCTCGCGTGAAGCTGCCGTACTGGAAGCTGCTCAGTTCTAAGTGGTCGGGTGGTACACGTCCCATAGACATCAGTTCATATACTGAAGAGTCTTCTGTGGAGTTGAAATCACCGCAGACCAGCAGAGGAATCTCGGTATTGGTGCGATACTCTTGGCTGGGACCTGGCTCAGCTTGGGGCACAGGTACCTCGTCGTCTCCCATTGGTAGCACAATCATCTTCTTGTCCTTGACAGCTGGCCACCTCGCGTACTTCTCTGCAAGCTTTGTAACATGTTCCATAAGAATACCAGTTTGGATAACCTTGACATCGGCCAAGGCAGAGTCCCACGTGAGATGGGCATTGACCAGGATAATTCGAGCTCCGGTGAGACGAGACTCAAAGAAGCAAATGACAGCAATATTGTCCTTGGGCATCACACGGTTGAAGACGTCGTGCTGGTTCTTCATGTCGGGTCGGTTGATGGCAATCGTGGCGAATTCGATAAGCTGCTTGTCGAGAAGAATGAACTTGCTCTGCTTGTAAAAGACGGCACAGCCGTCAACAGACTGTGCATCCTTTTCCGACATGGTCTTGGCTCGTGATTTGGGCCAATGAACACCCTTGTAATCCATCTGAGCAAGTTCCGGGCTGAGATCCTCCTTGAAGGCATCTGTTGATACCTCCTGGAGGGCAAGGAAATCCGCATCCCTGATTCGGAGTTCTTCCAGGATACATCCTTTGCGATACTCCCAGTCGAGGGCACGGGTGGGTGTATAACCGTAAGTCTGGGGTGTCGCATACTTGTCGCAAAGAATGTTCCACGAGAAAACCTTGATCCTCTCCAGACTGGGTGACACGTCCTCTTGTATAACAATGGGCCTTCGGGGTGTGGGAGGAATGGGCACTATAACTGTTAGCATAAATTGTCGCGAGGTGCGCCATCGACTTACTAGGAGTATTTTCCTTCAGTGTATTTATCAGGCTCTTTGTGCCCTCCTCCATAATTTTATGTTTCACATCCGCATCCAATGGGTTGCCCTCGATACCGAGCATCTCCAGAAGGTGCAGTGATCCAAGTTCGTTCGGTAAAGTCTGGATGTTATTGTTGAAAAGTAACAGGTTCTTGAGATAAGTGCACATTCCAATTTCGGGGGGGATTTCGATTATTTGGTTGAAAGAGGCGTCAAGGTGGCGCAATGCTCGTAGTTCTCCGATCGCGTTCGGTAGTCGGGTCAGTTTGTTGGAGGCGATAAAGAGTTCGTTCAAAAATTTGTACTTGAAGAGCTCTGGAGCCAAGTTTCGCAGCCCCTGCCCACTCATATCCAGATTGTGCCAGTCCTGCCGTGTCGCCTCCTTCTCGATAGCCAAGGGTCGTCTCCTATCAACACCGTCGTCTTCGTCGTCCGGGTGGGCACGCAGGCTAGCTGATGGTGGGGGACCAATTCCTCTATTTTCCGACGCCCTGAGCCTAGCATAGTAGTGCGGTTGTTGTTGATCGGTCATGGCAGAATGCGCTCGTTCAGCATCTTTGTGCATTCGCAATTGTTCTTGCCACATTTCGTTCGGAGGTGGCTGTCCTCGGTTTCCTGCAGAATGGCCATTCTGAAGCGCATTCGGGTTGAAGGGACTCGAGTTAGAAAGCACGCCTGGAGTAAAGGTTGAGTGATGGCCTAAGCCGTTGGCGTTGGGCAATCCATGGTCGTGTTGAAGTCCTTGGTGGTGTTGCGTTTGAGAAGGGTGTTGGTGTTGGGTATGCTGATAATTGTATAGCAAGTTTGGGATGCCTCGCCCGGCGCCGTTGAGCCGAGCATGTTGACCCTGCCCGGAGTGTTGAGGATACATTCCGGTAGGTATTTGTGATGTGATTATGGTGGTTATTGTCTCAGGGGTGGAGGTCTAGGAAGTTGCGCCGGCGAGAAGCACGGCGGTAGATATCGTTGATCGGCGGTCGTGATGGGAGGAAGTGAATATAGCAAATCGCTGGAGAAGCTCATCGGCCGTCTTATATAGCGTCGACTTTTGACTTTGATAGGGCTCGCGTAACAGCGGGGAGGCGACGGAGCTCGAAACTTCACCCAAGGTTCCAAAAGAGAGAAAGCAAAGATAGCTCGCGTTTACGCATCAGCCTACAGCTGTCGCCGGAACAATTGTCGTTGCTTTCTGGCTCGAACGGAAAACGTCGGTTCGTCGGCAAGTCAATAGCTCATCGATAGGTGTCGTTGCGACAGTCCCAGAAGATCTGTGGTGGCTTGATAGTGATGAAAGGTTGAAATTTTTGGGTCACGATCGATCTTATCGAAGCGACAACGTTTTTCTTGTAGAAGCAGAAGTGCAGAGTGTATTTGAGTCAAGAAATACTGCAGAGGTAATGATTAGTTAAAGCTTTGAAAGAAGGGCATCATGGGAGGGGGATCCAAGCTTTAGCGACACGTTGCGCTGTCATTGCTAGCTTCTGCGGGGCCAACGCACCTGTAAAGAGCGATCGCAACAATGTAGATAATCACTGAAAAAAATCAACTGATACTTGAACAGAAGAAAAGTGGCCGATGGCAAAGGAAGCGCATGGATATGACTGTGATGCTGGCCGTGATGCTGCGATGAACGGAATTGCAGCCCAGAAGCGGGCGTTTAATCACGTGCACCTGCTCCGCATTCTGATGGCTCGTGCGAGGAGAGTCAGAATCGATAATCACGTGCAGCCTCTCTATAATTGCGCGACTCAACTTGGACGACGATTCAGCCTTGCAAGGTCCACGCCGCATCTGGCCGACGATAGTTGCATGCTCTGTGCCATTGTGAGACAAGACAAGACACGTTCGCGAAATACGCTTGCGTTGCTCATGTCCAATGCAGGTCTGTAACCTTTTTGGCTGAATCCTCTCTGTGCAATCGTATGTTTGCAGCATCATCTGCATATATGGAGTTCATCAGGGGGACAGAGACCTACCACAGATCGAGTTCAACCTCTATGATCACGATACAATTACTAGCGTGTTTTTGAGCCTCAACGTAGGGCTGTCGATTGGTTTGAAGTGCCGTAGTACATGTTCTCATGAGGCCAGGAGATACATATGCACATGTACATTTATGGACAGTTGGGGCCGGAACCACATGAGACAACGTGTGTGTTATCTGTATGTTCCAGGAACAGCATCAATCAACTCACTGCGGATACCAGTAAACGCAGCTGTGGCTGGGAGGGAGGACACAGCCAGCCTGTAAAGTGACGCCATTGATCAGGTCTCATCTCGCAAAACGCCATCGCTCCGACAGCCCTGTTATTTGGCGTCCCACGGATTCAATGGTTCCGTCCACTAACACGGACCGCGCGCGGCCTCGGAGAGAGTCAAGATGGGCTGGATGTATACATGGGAAGCACCACCATCGGAAGAGGGAACAATCATGGGCTCAAATCAGCCCACTGGATTCTGGCTTATGTATCACGTTACCAAGACTTGAGTCGAAGAGGCAAACACTTCAGCTCAAACCGGCATGGGCATCCAATGCTATGCCATTCGGCCGAGAATAGGACCGTTGGACAATCTTCATCGTCGGGTAGCGCTCCTGTCACAGAAATGTCTCGTTTGAACTCTGAACAGCCTATCCGTTCCGGGACGGGAGAAGATCGCAAGCTTGACTCCAGAGCCCATGGCTAACTCGGCAATCATTCATGCGAGCAACCCATGCGATTGGCACGTTTACACTCACTGAAACGTGAACATGGGAGACTATGTTTACGCTGTCAGCTTCAGATGCAAGTTGAAATTGGGAGTTGAATCCTCCCGGCATGGTACATGGATGATACTGCAAAGCCTAGCAAGTGCATGAGAGTCGAGAAAGTTTAGGTGAGCTGCGGCCTGCAGAAATCACAGGTTAGAGAGCCACTGTTCCCTGTCTAACCAACCACAAGAAACCTCGGACCGCGAAGGTAAGGCTGGATAGGAAGCTGCTAATTCGATAAGCGTCAATAAAACATCAGGCAAAAGCTCTAATGTGCGGGGGATGGCCAACCGAAGCGCGCCGCTCCACACCCCAGACAGTTGGGAACTGGGGAAATGCTGCCTTCTGGCCTGAGCAAGCGTGAAAGCGTGAAGCATGAAGGATGGGGATGGCCGTATATAGAAAGTCGCTGCTGCCGCCATTGCAGGCAAAGTTTGCTGTTTATTACTTGTTTGTTTCACTGCTTGTCCGACCTGAAACTGTGCTGCACATGCACAGTACAGGATATGCAGTTTGCTCTCTTTCCTTGATCGCGAAACAGATCAATCCACTTGTGCTCGATCTCAACGCAACTATCCGAATTTGTTGTTTGGTGAGAGTTTATCAACTATACCGACTCTGGGAACTTTACGCGTCCCTGCGGCGCTACCCGTCACCTTTTGATAAGGACAAACGGTTATCACATCACATCGCAGGGACTGTACTGTTTGTTTGTTGCCAGCCAGCGAACGCCATCATAAAAAAGCTGGTTGCTCCAGCGGATCCAAGGTCGCCCCAGCACAGACACCAGACCTGAGCATAAAAGCCATCGACGGCATAGAGATAATGACGTTGGCTTCTACTTGCTAGGCAGTCAGTCAGGCACAAACAATCACGAACCAACCAGCTTATGAAGGGTCCACGCACAACCAACAACGTTTGATATCACGGTTGCAAACGGTTTCGGCACTCGATATTCGCATTCCACCTCCACATCCACATTTGCTTCCCACCGATCACGTTTGCGCGAATTACGGATACATAGTACATATCTTCAGCGTAACGCTGGCCGATGAACGAACCCTGCTCTTCGATTTAGGCCGACACCTCTGATCAGACAAGCGTCAACAAAAGGGCCAAGGAAACAAGGGCCTTCTGCTACTGTTGCTTTAACTGCCCCTGCATGGTCCGGGACGCAATCCGGCAACCACCCGGACTTGATAACCCAGTTCCGCGGGCCAGAGAAGGGTTCTAGAAGGGCCAAAGGTGCTACCGACCGGGGCCCAGGAGATTTGCTGTAGGTACCGTTTGGCCTACCATCGCGGGTCGTTGGACTTTTTGTGTGTGGTTTCAGTTCAGTTCGTCAGTTGATGAGCAGCAGCCCAAGTGTGTTTACTAGCGGCGGTGGAACTGGAACACGCCTGGGCAGTTATTTTACCTACCTAGTGGCACCCCTGTTTAGACCACTCAGCACCCCTTACCCTTCCCCATTTCACCAAAGCTATCCACCGGAAAGCTTGCGCCAAAGAGTATAGTATAGCGGCATAGCCAACAATGTCGGAATGGAGCGGATTTTACTACGCTTCTGCCAACCCCTTACCCACCTTTGCTCGCCGTGCAAAGGCTGCTGCTGAAAAGGAGCGCCAGCGCCCTGAAACTCCTCCTCGATCCAATTCGGATTCACACGACATTGCCCCAAACTCCAGCCGCGCAAGACGTCCTTTTCGCCATACGAGGACATCTAGTGGGAGTCAGGGTAGTCGTTCCTCGCACGACTCGTCGCTTGTGCATTCCACAACCAGCCCCAATACCAAAAACGGCCCCGCCCTGCCAGAGGACGACACTCATTACTCGCACTCAAAACTGTTATCATCTGACTCGCGCCAACAATCTTCGAAGTCAGTGACGACCGCGACCAAGACCGCCTCGACTTCCAACAAACATCTACCTAGCAAGAGTCTCACCAGCGGAGGTGCATCGCCGTTACACTCGCCTGTTGTCTTCAATCGGCCTGTGTACGTCGACAAGACTCGACAGCGCGATCCTCGTCGTCAATCTTCCGCTGCGACCCCAACAACAACCTCAGTTGATCCGAAAAATGTCACCATGTACTCTCAGTTGGATGCAGGCAATAAACTCATGTCAGGGACGACGAAGCAGGTAAACCTCGGCTTTCCTCGAACAGACTCGGTCTCTTCTACAAGTGGCAACACAACCGTCTCGACACAAACCATGACCTCGACAGACCACTCCAACTCTGACCCCGCGACAAAGCCCTTCATCGTTAAAAATGGCCGCACCTACTATAATGACCCTACGGCGGCGTACCCTCTTCCCACCGACCTTACTGAGCTCCATCGCCAGAGCCTGCGGACGCTCTTGATGATCCAGGTATATGGCGCACCCGTCTACACGCCATTCATCCGAAACAATCCCCCGCAGCGGGTGTTGGAGGTCGGATGTGGTACAGGATTTTGGAGTATGATGTGCCACAGATACTACAAGGAGCGAGGCCACAATGGTATTCACTTCACAGGTATTGACATCGCCCCCCTGGCCCCTGGCAGTCCTGGATCCCCTGCCGAGCTGTGCAAGCCTGACAAGGACATGAAATGGAGTTTTGTTCAGCACGATCTTCGAAATATCCCATGGCCCTTTGCTGACGAGGAGTTTGATCTGATCATGGTCAAGGATACGTGCTTGATGGTTCCGAGTCATGTCTACCAACTTTTTGTGGAGGAGTATCTTCGCATGCTCAAGCCTGGAGGAGTGATGGAGATCTGGGATAGTGATCCAACTTTCCGCATGCTGCGACCTCATGTTCCAAGCGCAATGCCTGGATCAGAAGAAGCAGAAGAACACGAGGCTGCACTTGATCTAGGCGCCTATCTCATGACTTCCAAAACACCCCTTTCCGCACCATTGAACTCTTTCTTGGTTGAATACAATACTTGGCTGTCAAGGACTCTGGAAGGACGACAGCTCTCACCTGTACCGTGCTCTCTCATTGGGGCCTTCCTCCATGCTGAAGCAGAGGTGCTTATGGATATCAAGACAAAACGTCTCGCCATTCCCTTGAGCGAAGTCCGATGGGAGCGCGAAGGCGTCGGCGGTGTTGTCACTAAGGATGGCAAGTCGTACGTGGAGATGAAGGCCAAGTCAACGCCGCACCAGAAGGTCGAAAAGAAGACCTTGACACCGGGACAATCTGCGCTTCGCAAGACTGCGCTTTTGACAGTTGCACAACAAGTGTCGGCACTGGAGCCTATCATCAGAGAAGCGAGCGGCAAGAGCCAGGATGAGTGGGATGCGTGGGTAGCTAAGATGATGGCGGATCTGATGAGCGAGAGCGGGACAAGCTGGGGAGAATGTTTGGAGTTAGGAGTGTGGTCATCAAGAAAGAGACCACGCAAGGAGTAAGGCCTGGGAGTCACTGTGGTCATTGTACCGCAAAAGCAAGGATGATCTTCCCACGTGGATTATGACGAATGGCTCAGCTCAACATCTATGTCTCATGATAGATGCAAGACTGGAATGCTTCCCTGACAATAACTACACAAACCCTGGACCTCAACGTCCCAAAGAACCTCGATCAGCATCTTCTACATGCACAACACACCCCCTTTTCCCCTTTACGCGTTGGCGTCATATCGTTTTCTCAATGTGCGATACCTTTTCAAGTAGTACCTATACCCCATATGATTAGTAAAAAGCAGGTTGACGGATAATGGTTGGGATATCAGGATAATGTAGCTTTTGGGATAAATGAACTTATTGGCATGGACTGGGGTGTTTGCGACTGGTGAATTGTGATGCAATGGGATGCCTTGCATCGATACGTGATGTTTGACGATAGACGGGGATACTCGTGGCATAAACATAAACAGCAATCATGTTTGAATATGATTTACAAGCTGTCTCACGATGTGACCGACGTAAACCTAAGGAACAAGAACTTACAATGCTTCAATTTCTATCGTATGTGTTAGCCAACGTCATCAACACACTCGGCTCTCAAAAACATACCTTTCTTGACATACTCAGCTTGGGCAATCCCTTGGCGGATCTTATCCTCATCACGTTCTCCAGCTTTTGAGATGAAGGCCTTGTGAAGGCGAGGTCGAAAGTAGTCAAAGCCGAGGGGATACTCTCTTCCCATGTACAGAAGCTCTATTATATCATGGTCAGCATATACCCTATATGACAGCTCCTAGGCTTGGGCAGACCTTTATATATGGCGATTACCTGCCGTCTTAATTGCGGATTTAAGCTCATATTAATTGTGTTTGTGTATGGATCACAGTCTCATGCAGCCGCGGAGTACCGATGCGGATGATGTATGATGCTGCAGCGGCCATGCCCAGACTGTGGCGTCGATCCCCCACTTCAGCCTCGCTGTAGCTTCAGCCACGAAACTTAACATCTTCTGCATTGCGCCATCGTCAACTGTTTTTGGAGATTCTGATCCACGCCCTCGCGATCCCTCGAGTCGACACTCCTTGCTCACACCCCGTATCTGGCTCGGGAGCTAACCGTCATGTCAGTGAGAGGCGTCAATGCTCTGAGAGGCTCCCGAGCACTCTTCAGACCACCGAGTTATGCGCGTTACGGGAACATGATAGAAGAAGAGCCGGAGCAGATGCAGAAGCCAAAGGGAAAGCGAACCACAAGGCCCTGGCCAGGTGGTCTGCACTTGCCAGAACCCAGAGCAGTGCATCCGGTTCCTGCAGACCCAAGTGCCAAGTTTACCGTTATAAAAATCCCGAATACCTCCACAGCGTTTTCAAACTGGCCGACGCTCAACAAGTTCAAGCCAGCGCTGCAACCACGAGCAAGTGGAACTATACCTCCTGGCGCAAGATCTGGTGTCCAGGCAACAGTCGACACCGATGTGGAGATCGCGATTCTTCCTCATATATATAACGATCTCGGTGTGCTGATCTTTGAAGGCCCGCAGTGGGAGCAGGTTAGGGTTATGGCAGATATCCTCCAGAGCGTCGAATGTGAAGAGTGTAGACTGCCGAAAAGAGATTGGACTACGGCCAACGCAGGATTCGGGGCAAATTATGACAAGTGGAACGTATATCGTATAAAGTTAAATGCAGAAAAACACACTGAGAAACGCGTATGTAAATGTTTTGAAGTGTTGAAACACACGATACTAATTCCACACAGGGAATCAAACACATCCTAACACCCAATGGACTGTATGACCTTACTAATATCGCACTTGATAACTGGAAAGCGGATGGCATAGGAGGATCTGTCCCTGTTGAAGCTGTGCCTCATTCTGTCAAGATGTACATTGTGAAGCATACCGGCGGCCCAGGGCTAGCGAATGTAAGTCTCTCCTCGCAACCCACCTGATCTCAGGCTGATGTTTATCTCATAGGACACCATCAATGGACAGTATCTACCACAACTACATGTCTACGTTGCGACCGGGATTTGGGGTAACACAATCTTTATGAGCATTGAGTTTCATACCGTTGGCACAAGACGCCTAGTCGGCGTCACAGACCTCACACTCCACCCGACCTCGCAATCCTCATCCAACAGAGCCACTTCGTGGGGGATTTGCGAAAAGCTGTTGCCAAGTAATACAACCCGGAACAGCGAGATATATAGACGAGCAATGTTCAAGTTATACAAGCTGGAGCATGAACTCTGGACGCAGAGGAGGAGGACTCTTGTGAAGGAAGAACAGGATCAGCTAAGGACTAAAAGCGTCACCAAGAGGCAGGAGAAAAGGTCAGCGGCCGCGGCTCAAATAGAAGAAAAGTATCTAGATACTGATGGAGAGGCTTAACATGAATGGTACATTTGATGAGATCGTCGAGGAGGAGAGGGAGTTACGTGGGACGAGTATTGAGGTTGAGTATCAGGGGGTTTTATGTCTTGACATGAATAAAGATCATGGCGAGGGTCCGGCATCCTTGCAGGATATCATGGCATCAACACCCACTCCGGAAATATTCTCTACGGCGACGAGGCAATATTTCTACAATATCTACAGCATCTTGGAGGAAGGAGACGCAACTGACCAATGATCTCAACTTCTACAAGTGCCATGTCGTGTTCTTGATCAGAGCAGGCTATTGTTAAAGGAGGCAAGATAGATAAAGCCTCATTCTATCGCAAAGCTGAAAGGATGCTGATCGAAAATGACAACGAGTGAAGTCTTGCCAGGCTTCAGTCCAACATCAACTGCAAAGCCCGAGATAAGTTTGGTCACAAGAGCAAGCCTCAGGAGCAAGAAACCTCTTGAAGCTGAAGTAGACTAGTACAATAAACTGGTCTAAATTCCTCATAAGATATATTAAGTTTACCTAAGACCTTTCATCACTTGACAAGAGGTCCCAAGTTTTCTTGCCTTCCCTTGCAAGTTGCAGACCACAAGTATCGAGGCATCAACTGATGGCCCCATTGTATGCAAGTTATGACTAGAAAGACAGTTTCCTTGCCAGAGGCTACTTACATGGCTCATGCTAGGTGTGTCCCGTCTTGATTGGTATGGCGGTAACCAGGCAAGACGAATAAAAAGGGTTGAGTATCCGTACAATCGGCAACATCGGAAAGCTTCTGATGAGCCTCTCAAAGCCAGAGCTCATAATACCGGTGAATCAAAGGCAAGCTGTCACAAGCCACACCAACAGGTATCAAGCTTGTAACTGATAGACACGAGACGTACAAATAGGTCGGGTTGCCTGTTTAGGCAGTCATCTCAAGTCATACCATCCCTAAGCAGGACTGTCCCTCGTTATCGCTCTCCGAGGCCATTTGTGGTGGTTTTCGCGACAATCATTCCCCCCCGGAAAGAAAACAACGCATCGGAAGCACAACCGGAAAGCGTGATATCGGAAGATATCACAGCACATCATGCCCTGCAACAGTACAGCACCCAGCGATTCTCTCCGTCCAGACAGGGCTGGCTTCGAGTGGCGCCCGTCATGCAGCAGCACGGGGCATCCCGCATGAAAAAAGAGTTGAAGCTCCAAAGCTTCCCCCGCCTAGAACAGGGTCCAGAGTTTCATAGCTTGTGAGTTAGTTTTTAAGTATCCAGCTTTAGATGTATGAACCAGACTGCCAGAGAAGTCGTGAACTTGATATCAGACCACTGTGACAACTCAAAGTGAAACTGGCGCTCAGATCACCTACAAAGATTCCTTATCCGTAGAGGCCGGTCCTTTATCCGCTCACCGTCATTTGACACCACCCCATGGTCTAACACACGAAACAGAGTGCACAGAAAGCTGATATGCAGGGTTGCAGGCGTAATTTGATAGGGCGAGCCGAAAACAAGTGCGAGAAGTGCCGACGGGGGCGGCACCCAAACAGATCCCTCTCATCGATAGGGATCAAAGCCAAGACCTGAAGGTGGTGTTTCGATTTGCTGCGCTGCTAGCGGGGTAGCGATCATCACTTGCATCGTGGAGACTCCTCAGGAGGTTATTGCTGTGAAGAGTTTGGATGGTTGAGGTAGCAATGAGTCGTCTTGGTCCCCCTATCTGTTCTCTTCACCTTGCAAAATTGTTCCACGAACAGACACGAGGATCCCAGGGAAGAAACACTCCCAAGGCTTTCATCACGCAATTCACGGCTTATGGCTGGATGGTGTTTAGTAACGGACTCGCATAAGCATGCGTGAGCACAGCACGGCCGGTTGAGTCGTGGCAGTCGATCACTGTGCGACGATCTATTCGTGAACACAAAACCTATGCGGGACGATCGGCGCTCTTAGTCGTCAACTGACGAAAGAATAAGGAGGGGTTTTTTGTTCTGTTGTTTTTATGCGACAGCTTCATTTTTGTGTGTGCCTGTGTGGACCTTATCAAAGTCTCTGGAGCCTGCAGCGTCTTACAGGGAATAGCTTGCCAAAATTGAGCAGCCTTGACGATGTAACCATGAGCTCGGAAGTTGAAATTTGGTGCACTCCATCGGTGATTGTCCACATCGAGACGAAGAGGAGAGGCTCTTTGTCGATGGTTGCAAGGGCAAAAAGCGGGAACATTGAAATTAGAGCAAAAACGGGCCAAGAAAAACTGCCGAAAGTGAAAAAATGGACTGAGTCTAATGACTCAAGTACCGTCCCGGGGAGACGATCAGCCACGGTGAGTCGGGAATTAATCTGTTGTTTTAGGCGCTAGATTCCAGATACAATTCCTGGGCCATGTTGCATGATTTGCAGCCGCTGGAATGTGCTGTCTCATCGTTGTGAGGTTAAATCATGATGTTGACTCTCGAGAGGAATAAACAAAAAACTTCATCTCAAAAAGACTGGTTGTTTCATCACGACTCGACCAGATACCATTTCAGCTTCCTTGTCCTTGTCCGTGTCCGTGCAGTTGATGGCCCTAGGAACAACCCATGTCATCCTAAATTCTGTCCCCCTTGAGCCAGCTCAGGGCCTTTCCCACAACGGGCAGGCCATGGCGCTCACGACGTCAGAAGCAGTAAATTCTCTTTTTTCCAAGGCCAGGCCACTGTACGGAGTACCCGAAGGCCATTCGGCCGTCGCTCCCTAGACACACCTTGATCCGGCCGAGGTGTAAGATGGGGGGCGACAATCCCAAAGCTTAACATCTGGGGCATGATTCGCTCATCTTGTTTCTGGCATGTGCCTACGCATCGGAGTCTACCGAGTATTACCTGTTCACCGTCTTGCGCAATTGCTGATGATGGATCCTCTCGATGAGGCTGGAATTGTTAGGTGTTTTTCTTGCATTGCGGAGAAGCCCTAGAATCGGCAGAGCCAGGGTGTGCCCTGGCCAATGCCTGGCAGAGCGTGTAAGCGATGGCGTGCCCACGCGAATGTTACATTGTTGATGTTATATCGAGATGTGAGTGAAGAAATCGGGCACATGGGCGTGACGAGAAACAGGCTATATAACGGAGTATTAAGAGACCGTGATAGAAACAAGATGAGACCCTGCAAAGAAACGTCAACGCAGCAACACAGCAACACAGCCGGGCATTGTGTTGTCAATCAGTTCGTTCTCAATAATGGTCTTGTGATGGATGTGGACAAAGACTTTGGTCCCTGCCAATTATTTCCCGTCCTTTCGCCTCGTCAGGCTCGTCTCATCTGCCTACTAGGTATGCTAAAAACAGGGTTCACACAGTGGGAGGCACGGAGTGTTTCATGGTGGAGCATGTGACTCCCCAATGGATCAGTTGTTTTTACTTGAGAAAACCCACTTTCAGCGCGAAGAGGGCGCTATTTACAGAGTACGCTGAAGCTAGGATCTCGATGCTCTCTGTCACGGTCTTTTGTTCTTGAATTCTAAAGGCATCGTGCTGGAGAGTGGCATTAGACATTGACATCGATTTCACCCTTGGCTGCTGATCATCGTCGTCTGTGGGCGAGACTCAGCCATTGAGCACAGTCTAGCGCCTCAAAACTGGCCATCTCAACCTTGTTCCTGAGTACCTGATCCGCTGGCATTCAACAAGCCAAAATCGACCAGAAACGGAACTTGCTATAGGTGATCCACTTGCAAAAACCCAGATGATCCGATCGTAAATAGCCTTAGCGGTTCAAGCCTTGAGAGATCTATGGCAGGTTTCCATCGCCAACGGCTTCATTTACTTCCAGCAAAAAACCTGTATCCCCAACTCAAAACTTCAGCTTTGACGCCTTTAGCGCGCACTCCACTAGAATAAGCTGCCCAACTGCTGCCCCAATTCCGCACTCCAACGGGGGATCCATCTTTCGTGCGGCTCGCAAACCATCCATTGGCAGTTAGAGGTTGGAGCTTTGCTGAGATCATGCGAGCCACTAGGACTACAGTGGACTCTAGCATCCAACAGCGTCAGAAACAGCCGCGTTGGCTTGTTGTTGGCACAGTGCGAGTCCCCATCTCCCCGCTATTCCCGTTCCCATCTATCCATCGTCTTTGCGTTCTGCCACTCCATTCCTTATTCTCTATTCCTTTCTGTTTCCTTTTCAATCCAATCCGATCCAAGCCTGGGCTTTGACAGCCAAAAAATCTCCCACCTCCACCACCTGACTTCAACCAACAGTCAACCCTACCTAGGTTGCCTTGCCTTGTCTTTTTTCCTTACCTATCTTACCTTATCTTACCAACTATCTATCCACTTGACAACATCGCACTGTAAATCATCCCGTAACTGGTCAAAACTCCCTCCTTGCAACACTCATTACTTGCTTTCTGCGGCCATCCGGCCGATCTTGGCAGGTTTTGCTTTGTTGCCATTTGACGATAGTTCCCCTCTTGTCGTCGCCCGTATCAGTTTGATCATAGCCTTTTGTCGCCCGTGTTTTCTTTTCCCGACCGTTTTCAATTCGAATGCACATGTCGACCACGAACCTTCTTGTCGCAACGGCTCGCCTCTCAACTCTACTACATATTATTCCGAGACCCAATACGTTACCCGTCCCCTCGTGTTAAAATTGACCGAGACGCCATAACGCTCGAGTCGCCAACTCTCTGCACCAAGCCCTTGTCTCTGAAAGGCTTGTCCCGGCTGCCGGCCCTGTTCCCAAGTGGTTCCTGGGTTCGTCAGACTGTGGCAGCAAGACAAGTCGTTGCGCATGCCTCGCGATCGAGGTTCGAGTAAGCGACAGCAAGGCGCCGCCAGTCATCGCGATAATCGCCATGAGAATGGGCTTGTAGGTTCTGCCAAGCGTTCCTCTGACAAGAAGGGCTCGGGCCTGCTCGACAGCTCTCTTCGCCGATCTGACCAAGGTACTGCTGGTGCTGCTGGACAGTCGACGCCCGTCAATGGTCACGCCAACAGCCCCTACAAGCAGTGTGTCTATGATGCCTCCAATGACTCCCGTACCGACGACCTCCGCCGCTCCTCTCTTGACGCCGTCTCCGAGATGTCGTCCGACTCGTCCAACGCCAATGGCCTCAGTGGTGTCGAGGCTGGCCACCGCCAGATCGATGTCAATGCCATGAAGAACGCTGATGTCCACCGCGACTCGGGCCCGTTCGACCTCGCAACCACTGTTCTTAAGTCTCTTCCTATGCAGGATACACTCGCTATTCTCATCATCCTTATGCACGTCCCTTCGCTCTCGCTTACCGTTATATACACCATCTTCACGTTCCTTACCTTTGTTCCTCCCGTCGCCACCAGTTCGGGAATGAGCATCAACCTTGCCGAGATTTTCGACGGCAATTCGACCATGCCCTCTCTCGTAACTGTCTTGTGTGTTGACTTCTTCTTCCTTCTGATATGGCTCTTTCTGTGGGGTCCAATCCAGGATGCTATCCTGGATTTTGCCAAGCCAGTCATCGCCATTACTCTGGGAGGGGGGACGAGTGCGAGGGATGGAACATCGAGAGGCCTAACCACATGTTTTATGTGGGTGATAGGTCACCACCTACTCCGGGGAACCAAAGCTCATTGGGGTCGTGTGGCTCGACACATACCAGAGCACTGGCGGTTGCCCCAAGTTTTCAATAGCCCTATCGACTCTGCTTCTAGCGCATACGATAAGATGTCTGCCTACGGATGGATTCGAAGTGTTCTCGCCATTCATATTTTAACCCAAGGAATCGTGCGATATATCCGAGAATGGTATCTCAGACGCGAAAAGGCCAACGCTTCTGTCGGTGCCAGCGATCCTGAGGCCGGAAAGCCACCAAGTGTGATCAGCGATACGGCTAATGAAGGAGGCTTCGCAACGCCTGATACTGAAGCAGGCTTGAATTCGACATTCATAGTACCTACAAGCAAAAAAAGAAGAAAGCAAAGCACTCAAGTTCGTTTACAGCAACCGCTATGGGCGGCGTTGGCGAGCACCAAGATTGTTGTGGTGAAGGAGTACGAGTTATCTCATGCGGCCTCTGAGTCTGCTGGAACTAATGCTACCGACATTCACAATCTTGGTAATGCTCCGTTCAACAACCAGCCCAACCAAATTTGGATATCCTACATTGGTAGCGATGAAGTTTGTTTTAACACTAGTCATTTTCCCGAAATCGACGACGACGAGCCGCGTTCAGTTGAATCTTCAGGCGAAGATTCGAGACCAGCTATTACCTCGAAGCCATTTTACGTCAGAGTCAACAACGCTGTTTGGCAGCCCACTCGCATGTTTCCGATCGAGGAGTCCCCAGGAGAATCTCACCAAGGAGTTAGATGGACTGGTGACATCTACGGACTCAGACCTGCTTCGAAATATGTCTGTGAGTTTGTGGATAGCCAGACTGATGAGGTTCTGTTTTCAACCAGCATCAGAACTGTCCAGGCCACTCAGCGAGAAGCGGATGGTGTTCCGCCTCCCGTTGCTAACGGACAGCGCTCCCTCCACCCGGATTCGCCTTCCCTGACTCTCAGAACATCGCTTGCTGCAGCCGAAGCCAAGCTTAGCGAGGAGAGGTCCCGCCTCAAGACTCTACGAAAGGAGTACAAGAACCGCGCCAACGCCCTCAAGAAGGACAACGAGTTGACGGATAATCAACTCTCTTCGGCTGGGAACCATGACGAAAAGTACCGACAAAAGATTCGTCAGCAAGAGACCCAGAAAGCCCAGGCAGAGCGTGATACCCAGCAGCTCGCTGATCAGCTCAAGAATTTCGACACTGCACCTGAACTCGGCGAACGCAAAAAGAAGGTCGAGAAACAGTACAGTAGCGAGAAAAAGGTTTTTGAGGCAGCTCAGAAGGCTTTCAAGGAGTACAAGTCTGGACTGGAGAAGGAGATCAAGGCCAAGGAAGTTGAGAAGTCGAATCTCAACACCCGCCGCAACAAGGTCGCGACTCGAATTGCTAAGGTTGAGAACGAACTTGCCAATATCACCGACGCCAACAACCGCGGTCTGGATGAGGCAGAACGACGAAACCAGGAGCGTTCCATTTGGCAGGGTCATGTTGCTGGTATCGAAGCCAACTACAACGAGCGACTGGCTCATGTTCGTGCGAACAATGCCAACAAGAGTGAGGAGATTCGACACCTGCAAATGCAGCTGCAGAGTTTCCACGAGTACATCAACTCGAACGGCATGTCTTATGATATGATGCCTCCTCTTGACGCAGGACACTCCCACCTTGGCCCGCCTTTCCAGCCTACGACTTCGAGCACTTGGAACCCCGATCCCACGGCTCCTCCTCACTACCCAATTGGTCTCTGGTCTGCCTCTGACAATGTCCTCCCCTCGGCATCGGCTCCCACTCTCCCGTCCATGTCTGTTTGGCGACCTCCCCCCACTGCACCTCCCTTCGAACCCCGCATGACTCGCTCTCGTGGACGTAGTTCTAGCATGCTCAGCAACGTCAGCGGTTTCACGCAGTCGAGCGGCGAGGAGTACGCGTCGCCGCCCATGGACTCTCACCGAGTTAAGCACATCTGGGCAAGTCGCACCAGGGCCAGCGGTGGCGGTAGCAGCGGCAGCGGCAGCAATGGTGATCCGACGAGCCCCAGGTGAGCGAGCGGTCGAGTTTGGCTGGGCGATGTATGGCTGTGACGGAAGGACAGCGGTTGTTTGGTTCGATTTCGACTGGCTAGGCTGTTGGATAGCGCTTGCAGCGAATAAAAGTAGTGCCATTGTTAAATGTTCATCTATTGTGAATGGTGATGTCTTCATGTCTTATGCTCTTGGCCATGTCCCTTGCTCATCCCCAAGCGGGGTTTTCTTCATCGCAAATGCGTCCATCGACAGGCTTCGGACAGACAAAGTTGTCTAGACCAAGGCTGTTCAAGAATATGCTACTGCAATTCACATCACATCACATCATCATCCTCAAGCATTCAAATGTTTGTTCAAGGTCGCAGCGCGCTTATGTTCATTCAGCTACTCTTCGTATATCCCAATACATAAGCCAAGTTATGACCAAACTGGAGTTACAGTTATTGGCTGGAATCTAAGCACATCATTGTCGCGTACATATCCATCTTCCAAGATCATCACTGAGTATCTGAGAAGCCCAATTCTCCAAACTTCTTCTCAGCCGCCTCGCACATGTCCGGGTGGACAACGTCTTCGACCGCGGCAAGTCGACGCATGATGCTGGCCACGTCGGCCCTGAGCTGCGTGTTGATAACCCTCTCCTCTTTGAGGGCGATCTCCTGCTTCTTAATCCGCTCATTGAGCTTAGTATTGTCGTCCGACACTTTGTCGATCAACTCAGACATTTGACCCTACTTGATGCCCAAGTCCCTCAACTGTAAGGGGAGTGCATGGTTGGCGTCCATTGTTTGATCGAAGTTTGAAGTGATATACTTACAATTTCGTGAGCACGGTCCCACTTGTCACTGTCGGCCCTAGCCATATCGTCAAGCTCATCGGAAAACTCATCGAGCATTCGTTTGCAGTAGGCATGGAGCCTTTTCTTGGCGATCGGAAGCTCTCTCTCGATTTTGTTAATCACAGGCTCGAGTTCGAAAATCTTGGCACCGGCGATGGTGATGAGTTCGCTGTTCTCTTCAATATCCTCCTGTTGTTGATCGAGGCGTGTCTCCATGGCGGCGGCGATCTCACGCGAGGCGTCGTACTCTTCAAGTGTTTCCTGCTAATCACATCCGTCAGCCAAGGGTTCCGAAGCTGAGTATGTCTGCACCTCGATATGCACTTTGAAACCTCTCGTGCCGCGACCACTGAACCCTGCGTTCCAGTTCCAGAGCAACTTAATTGACCATCTGGACAGGCCCCACAAGATATGCCGGAGCGATACCAAAGCCCAAGACGCAACTTGAAGGCAATGTGGACTGTACTCCCGAGGTATACTGGTACGAGGCCGCGATCCCCAAAGTCAAAGGTGTGCCCAAGCTAAGCCCAGAGATATCAACCCAATGTTTCGACGGAAAAAACAGTACCGACGGGGGCCCGAACTACTCTCCCAAGAAACACCATTCCCAGGAAGGGCTCGCATTACGCTTCAAGTCGAACTGGATATCTTTATGCTTGACTTTGAGGACCTGGGAGCGACCCAAACTGTAGTCCAAGCTAAGCTTAGAGATGCTCACATGAGCACCTGGATCACAGCTCGGGACCCGACATCCAAGGCCGTGACGTCTGAAGACAAACACGGGGGCCTGGGCGTTATGTTGGGGTGCTTTGATGCTCCTGGCTCGCATGCGGGGAAGAAGGGGCAACAAGAGGAGTGCAGTCAAGGGTGGATGAGAAAAGAAAGCAGACATACCTGATCAAGCGGAGTCACCGTGTTTGCCATATCGACCTCGATCTATGGTGGTCAGTGAGACATGGTAGGTGGCGCGGGTTTTGATCAATAGCTTACCGATGGGGGAGCGAGCGCTGGCGCAGTTTGTTCTCGAAGCGCTCGAAGCGCTCGAAGCGCCCTGCGCTGACGTGAAGGAGGCTTTGGGTTCTTGGCCAGGATGAACGACCACCACAAGGATGAAGTAATAGACAGAGGTTAAGGAAGAAGCAGAAGACTTGGGTGTAGTTGACCTCTGTAGGAGTGAGAGGATGATGATGAAGGAAGAGAAGGGAGGGAGAGAGGGGAGAGAAGAGAGAATTTATAGGCAGCAGAGGGAGGGGCTGGCTATGAGAAGCGCACGTTGAATCACAATGGCCGCATTCTATTGTTCTCTATTCTGCATTTGAACTGCAGTGCTGATTGGGCAGGAGGCTATGACAAAGGTGAATGCCGTTTGGCGATGACAGCTGGCAGCAGCTGGCAGCAAACTCGCAGTGGCATCTAGCAGTGCATTACCAGTGTCTAATCACCTTACTCTATCTAAGGTAGCGTGATACCGGATTCTCTTGATTTCCTTTACGTTCTGTTGATTCTCTCTCGACTACCCAAGGTACCTGGGTATTCATTCTATCTCTTTACACTTCGAGGTCCTTACCAAACTGCCAAGTGTTTGGCCATCACTCCATACCCCTTACATCCACACTAACATCAAGATACGAACTTTGCCGCCAATATGGCCCGCACGCGACCAAGTGCGCAGCGCCGACGTAAGATGCGAAAGAATACGGAGAAGCTTCGACAAGCGATCGCGAAGCAAGACCAAGATAAGGTTGAAGCTACCGCCCAAGCTACCACCAATGCTTCAGCTCCCGATGCTAAAGACACGACTGATGGAACAGAGACTCGTCGTTGCAAGCATCGTCATCTTCCTGTTTGTCTTCCACCTCTATTCTTTGGATTTGGTTGAGCTTACGTGTCCATAGAATCGTCACTACTACTATCGCGAGGAAACCTTTGACCGCCGCTTTCTTGCCCTTGATCGACGTATTAATGAACGACTTGATGACAATACTGAAAAGGGACGTGCTGCTATGGACGCAGATTATCGTTCTCACAAGAATGACCTGCAACGTACCAGAGGACGCCTAGCAAGACAAGAACAGGAAATTCAGCGCACACTTCGGCTGGGCTTGAAATCTATGGAACTAGAAGTCAAATCCCTCAAATGGAGAGTGGACGACTTACAACAGGAAAACCAGACTCTCCGTGATGAGATTGAGCGTGAACGTCGCTACACTCGTCGCATGGTGCAACGGCTATATGAGTCTTCGGATTCCCAAGAGACTGATCGCTCAGACTGAAGATGCATGGAACGTCGTTCCTGATCCTGTTCATATGAAGACGGTAGATGAGTTTTTGGAGGTGCTTGTCAGATGAGTGATGGCGCAAGCCCCATGCATGTGAGAGAGCAGAACAGGGTAGTTCACAATGTATCGTAGTCAACACAAGTCCAGAGATGACTGAGATATCTCAGATACTGGATAATTGAATTTTATCTCCTAGCAGTCTTCCCAAGTGATGTAATCGTCTTCCTGCGTTGTGCTAAATGTCGTGAGCCTTGGCCTCCCCATTTCCCCGTCTGGCTTGCAGTATAAAGAAGAGCCTGAAGTCAGGATAAATCGAAAGGCTGTTGATATCCACCCTGTCAGGTATTGTGCAAATCAAGCTGATGGTTCAGTCTTTGAACCTGAGTTGTGTTTTGACCTATTTCGATGAATGTCTTGCTGGGTCGAACAATGATGTGTGTGCCAACACAAACAGGTATGCGACACTCGTTCAAAGGCCCATTCATCAAAAAACAGAACAGATCGGTACAGCAGGTGAGAGGTCAGCCAAATGACCTGCATGTGAATTTGTGTTAAAGTGAACTATCTGAGAGTAAAGCAGATGAGTCTTTTCAAAATAGGGGTCACAACTACCCTGAACCAGAAGCCACACTCACCTCAGCCACACCCAGCGCCACATGCCAACTCGGATGTCCCTGGACCCAGGGGACAACAGCTCTCAACACTTCAACTTACAAGGACCTGTGCGGTGCCGTTATGTGGTCAAGGTGACCTTTATTCCCTAGTTATAGTCGCCAGGAGATGACTCCAATATCGTCATGGATTTCGTGAGTATCCCATTATCATCTACTACTGCAACCATGACACACAACTAATTGCTCTCCGTACAGTGGTCGCGCTTATTGAGCCCTCTCTCGTCTGGGGGCACCCGCAAGGACCTGGGACATGATCCTGCGAAACGACTTCACCGGTTCGAAAAGCAATATAGCCTCTTACTCGTGAGGACCAGCGAAACCCGCCCGTGCCTGCGGCAAGCACTAACCAGAGTAGTCTGCCTGGAGAGCATCATCCAATCTATCTCGAGACAGCGACGCCGCCGAGACCCTCGAAATCCGTCTTCAGGAACTCACCAATATCCTAAGCGACGAGAGCCGAAGACCGTTACCGCATCCATGTATTCAATACTGCTCGCTCAAGCAAATCTACGTACCTATTGGAAAGATCGCTACGACTTCGTATAATGAGTGGATCATTAAGGAGGCCGTCCTCTTCTTTGCGACCCTTATCGAGAGTGAGGAGGAAGCGTTTGTCGAGAACCAGACCTTTTCCGCCAGCCTGACGAACCTTCTCGTGCGAATCACTGGCATCAACAGCGTGCGCCTGGGCCTGGATACCGAGTCGCGAGTCGTCGAGCTAGCATTTAACATCACAACCAAGATTCGGCTGGACCCGAGTATTTTACCAGCATGGTTCAAGACACACCGCGGCGTGGCGCTCCAGAACAGGGAGAAGGATGAGAACGCCCGCGATGCGTTCGTTGGACGGACACAAAAGGCCGACTTCCCCCTGTTTTATATCCTCATGGACTATATTCACCATGAGGGTAAGGTGGGCGACTTTGCGCGAACAGGACTGCTCTACATCATCGAAGCCGCGTCGAGCTCAGGACCTTTGGAACAATGGATTGTTGAAAGTGACCTATCGACTTTGATGGCGACAGGTCTTGGCGCTTTGTACAGCCAGCTCAGTCGCAAACTGGTCGTTGACCATCTTCCTCATAACCTACCCCCTATCCTCGCCTTCTCCGACTACGAACATCCTACATCCAACTACGAAGTCATCAGCTCATGCTCGCCCGAGTTCCAATCTCACCTTGAAACCTTCTTGTCGCACCTATTATTCTGGCAAGACGTCTTGAACCACTGTCGGTCTGTAGAGGTCAAGTCGACGCTGCTGGAGCATTTCCAAGTTATTTTCCTACAACAGTTATTGTAAGTCTCCAGCGACTCTCACCCTGGACTATGCTAACAGGTTAGATACCCCTCACTGCTTGAGTCCTCTGATATCGACGGAGGCTCTTCTGTGGCTGTTTTGACTTACCTTCGCCGTATCCTGGAATCACTCGACCACCCTGACATGATCAACCTCATCCTTCATTACCTCCTCGCACTCCCTGATAACATCGCTTCTGCCCGTCCTGGCTCGAGCTCATCTGCCAGTAAGGCTCGCAAGAGAAAGTCGATGGACCTGGCCACAATGCTGGCAGAAAGGGCAGAACCCGCAGCTACACCCCTACTCTTCAACCTGGTTGATCTCGTTCTCGCGTGCTTGAGATCGCGAAATCAACAAACAATTCATGTTACCTTACAACTGGTGTCAGCCATCCTCAGGAGACACCACCGATATGCTATCGTCACTCTCCTAAGAACGGATAATGTTCCTATTCAGAATGCCACTAGAACAGTAGGCGCTCAAGAGCAAGAGGTCGAATTCATCATGTCACTGGCGGGAACAATAGGTGGTGAAGATGACTTTGATGAGGTCTACCAGCTTGTCCTTCGAGATACCATGTCTAGGCTTGAAGCACATCCTTGCTCTCTCAAGCTCGTCGCGCCTAGGGCGTCTACGAGCAATCAGAGGCTGCCCGACAGTCTTCCCGGAGCACCTAAAGAAGTTGCAGATCACACTCTGCGACCCGATGACCCTCTTCTTAATTCACTACTGGATCTCCTGGAGACATTCTTCGTCAATCAAGTCGAGACAAATTTGTCTGTCACTGAGACACTTGTTGACTTGGCGGTCTGTGGTTTTATGAAGATCGAAGGATGGTTGACACGAAGTCCAAGCTCTTATATATACGACGAGGCCGAGAAGACGAGACGTAAGCCTACAGAGGACGAAGATGCAGAGAGTGAAGACGATGAAGATTTTGAGAATCTGCCATCCCCAACCCCAGAACAAAAACAGCTACAAGCTATGGAACAATGCCGCCAACGGCCGCAATGGTCTCAGGCGTCTTTACCACGTGTTTTCAACGTTCTCAGGAGACTGGAAGAGCAGGTGGCTGCCTACAGAAGGAGTATTCCCCGGTTTGACGAGCTAGTACAACAACGGCGTGACGCCTTCAGGACCGCGGATGCAATGTTACACCACGCGGGTCCTACACCCAGGCCGACCCCCATCAGCGAAGATCCTCCCGATCGACCAAGCTTTGAAGAGGTATCGCGCAACGCATCACCCTCCCGACCGTCGGCACTGGAAGGACTAGCGCATCGTCTTTTGTCTGAGTTGGGAACGCCGAGCCGTGCCAGCAGCCCGCGAGGACGCAAAGAGCTGGGTCGTAGCTCTGGAAGTGGTAATGCGACACCTGGAAAGTCTGTGCTTAGTTCCAAGGAAGCGTCTCATAGTAGGGGGCGAGGCACTCCTGGACGTAGCCATTCCCCACCAAGAACACTCGAGACTATCGATTCGGCGCAGAAGGCCAGGGAAGAAGTGCTTGCTCGGCAGATGGCAGAATTTGCGGCCATGGACCAGACTATCCTCTCTAAGAAGGTGGGATTGCCAGATGTCAAGGTTGAGCCTATTCCTCTCAAATTTGACAAGAAGCCAATGCCTGAACCTTTAGAGAATGAAGCGACAGCGGAGGAGGAACATGCTGAGCAGGCTCCCTCTGAAGCTGATGAAGACCAGTTTGAGGATACCGTGACTGATCTTACTGAACAATTACCTGTGGAGGCGAAGGATGAGGATGATGCGAAGACGGAGGATACAGAAACTGATCTTTCTGACGCCGAGACTGCGCCTGAAATTGCCGAACCGATGGAACCGGTCGAGTCAGAGGTTGAGGGTACCGCATCTGCAGACGCTGAAGAAGGTGAACCCGCTAAGGAAGTGAAAGTCAATGAACTCGAGGCTAAGGACTCGAAAATCAATGATCCTGAGCCTAGTGAGTCTGAGTTCCACGACCCCGAGACCAAGGAAGACGAACCGGAGGAGTCCAAGACTGCAACACCTCAACGGGAGACTCGAAATATGGATACACTAGAGCCCGAAACTCCTCAACCTAGAGAAGCAAGGGAGAACACAACGACTGTTTCAGTGTCGCATGTCGTTACCAATGTTATCATCCTACAATCATTCCTTTTTGAGCTGGCTGCCCTCATTCAAGTCAGAGCAGGCCTATTTGATGAGGTGCGGTTCGTATAGCGTGGGAATTTGGACGCGAGGTGCATTTGATCGAAAGAACTTTCTTACGAGTCATGAGAGATGGCATGGGCTTTACTTATAGATGGGAGAGGGATTATTCTTATATTATAGATACCATGATCGCCGCTTTGTGTCTGGTCAAACGTGACATTTTGGGGGATTGTGGATCGTAACTTCGTGTATTCATGTGAACGCAACGTATCTATGCAACGTAATCATCAATTTCATGTCATCGTTTCATCCCATTC
>JABSTL010000506.1:0-17786 GCA_013759095.1 Fusarium sp. NRRL 29148
AATGTCATCGGCAGCGGAGGGTATGACACCATGCAGTAGCTCAAAATAGAGTTTTCTTATGTTTCTATAAACGCTCCCATCAAGTTTCATGCTCTTCCAAGTTTCATAAATCGGGAATGCCGAGGGTATTGACAGCGCAAGACCCCAGGGAAAAAGACTTCCCGCAGATCTCTTGAAGGGGTCCAACGGCTACAAATCCTTCCGGTGGGTTGGGGTTGCAGTCAGAGAGGGGGGGGAACGCGTGCCTTTCCCTTCGGGGATAGACAGACGAACTGAGCAGGTTGGGTACTTGTATGCTGACAGACGAGCATGTATCGTTTCCAGGGGTGTGAGAGATGAAATAAGCCACGCCCCTCCTTGTTGAAGGAGCACAGATGAGTGCTACTCTGCCCTTGTTCTAGGGCCTTGCTGGAATAACTTTGTATGAGGCAGGCTACAAGATAGGGCTGACTCTCAAGTGGTCAGTTCGTGAACAAGACGACCGAGGTATAGTTCATGTTCCTTCGCTTTGCTATGTTCGCACCGTTGCATCCTTAGAAGACCGCTCCTAACATTCGTTGTCAACACATACTCTAACCCAAGATGGGGAAAACGTGTCATGCAGTAAGATGCACCCGTCGATGAGGCACGTTGCGGGTAGATAGTTGCTAACTAGTTAGCTCCCAGCAAACCAACTAGTCCATACTATCACTCCCCCATGATCAATAACCTCGAGGTCAAAAGCGGTATCAAGATGCGAGCAAAGACGTCATGAGAATAAACAAGGGGAGCTATAACCGCCAAGAATGGCGTTTAGATAACTCCAACTTTCCAACACAAAATAGGGCTAAATACAGCCCTCAAAAGGCTGAAATGTCGTTGTAAGACAGACAGATAAAGTATATACCCCAAAGGGCAATCGCCGGGCGTAAGCGGAACCGCCAAGACAGCGCTGTCTTCTTTTTTTCTCCGCCTTGACGCATCATAGATCAAATGACGATACGTGAAAAAGGGCTCTTTGGACACAACGTCCCCGCTGTACAAGCTCACATCCAAGGTTGTTCCCACAACGCGTATGATCCTTTAAGCAAAGGTGAAGACGGTGGTGCTGACTGGCTTACACCCGATGTGGGTTTCAGACCAAGGCGAAACGGGGTATATCAGTAAGCGCGGCGTATTCAGGTTTCGTGATTTCTTCTTTTGTTTTCCCTTTTCCATGGTTTTAAATCCTAAGATCAGCCCTACAGTCTGTTAGTTAGTGGCTGGGCTATGTCGGAATTCCGTGGTGGATCGAGCTATGTAAGACGCCGGGCCATATAGAAGGATTCGAGCTAGGGCTGTTATTAGGATTGCTTCGATTAGATTAGATAGTTGAAAGTAGAGCGCTTATGGAGAACAAGATCCACATGGGAATAAGACGACAAGACGTCGAAGCATGGAGCTAAACATTCGAAGGATCTGCTCATGCAGAGTTGTAGGGCTCTATTGTATGTATAGACAGAGGCGTGCGCATGTTAACTCTTTCTTCTGCTTGGATGTTGATCTGATCTCTGACAGGTAGAAAGGTGACACGACACTTCCAACGAGGTCTAGTGCTGATGTTTTGTGTCTTCTTCACTGGACCCCGAACTCGGACTCCCTTTTCTCTCCGTCGGACTTTGTCTCCCAGGAACCATCTGCTCTTGCGAAGATCCCCTCTTCATGCAGCCCGAGTCTCCCGGCTTATCCACGACGAGATGCAAAATGCACCAGGACACACTTTCTCTTCTCCCTTCCACGGCGCACACCTCACGCCCTGTAAGCCCTAGGGCTTTTGATCCCGCCTGGTACCCCGCCGGCTTTTGCTGCCTATCTCCCAGTGGCTCGCTCGCCATGAGAGTTGCATCATGCCAGAGCGGAATATATCTCGAGAAGGGCAAAGCTCCATGTCCAGACGGACCTGTCAAGCAATATGCGGCAAGCCTTAAGCACCGGACATAACAAACGGGTCCGCGGAGGACGGGTCTCTCAAGGCACGGATCGGTAACATGGGCCTGAATCTGTGTTTATGCGGCGCTCTTGTGTAGTATTGGTTGGCAGTAATTCCACCCTCACCTGTCTTCACAAGTTTCCGCTCCGTGGAGCTAACCCGGGCGGCATCCGGATCCCCATGTTCTGAGTCGCCGGCCGCTTGACGACATCGTCGACCCTCGCCTTCTGCAGCGAGAACGCCGGCGTCACCCATCCGCCGCAGGAGCACCGAAAGCCCTTCCAGTCGTACCGGCCTACGCCAGCGCCACACTTTGCATTGGGGCATAATAATCTTCCGTTGAGCTCTCCCTGTTCAAGGACCCCGCGCATCCAGCTAAGTGGCTCGACAAAGTAGTGCTGGCATGTAGACGCCGAGGACTTCTTGTCAGAGGGCTTGTGCTCCACGATGAAGGGTGCCGTGACCAAAGCTCGACGGCACTTCTTACATCGTAGACTAAGACCCGAGTCATCACGAGGCTGGGTCTCTTCATCCTCGAAACGAAGCCTCGTTGGTGCCTGGCCTACTGCAAGATTCTCGTCGATTTCACGCTTGTAAGCCCACCGCTGATAGACAGGGTGTCCTTCAACATCATCCGGGCAACCCATTTCCCACCACAACGCTAGTTGCTCCATGAAGCCCTCGTTAGGTTCAGCCATGGGTCGAGTTCTGCGCACAAACGTAAGTGCAGCATGTACAGCCTCTCTAGCGGTATCTTTTCTCGAACGCTTCTCCCCCGTCTGGGGAATCGAATGGGTCGGATCCGAAATGGCAGTCGGCGTGATATTGGGGTCGAAACGGCTTGGATATCGCCTAAGCAAGTAAGCAATAACCGCCGAAACAGATCTCGACTTTCCAGCCGCACAGTGGACAAAGACGCCTCCCTTCTTCTTCCTCTTCTTGTCCCCAATATCGAGGTCCTCGACACCCTTCTCTAACGAGACCCCCCCATCCTCATCCTCATCCTTCGCAAGCCAGCTCGCGCCTAGACCTTCCTCGATAAATCTGACAGCCTTGGGCAGCTCAATCAGCAAGTCAGCGTCCTCCACATCGTCAATGTCGATAACTTGGTGTTGTAGGTCCTTTCCGTAATCGATCCACGGTTCGTCCTTGAAGTTTTTGAGGCTTGATATGTCGAATGGGACGAGGGAGAGGACATGCGTGATGCGACGATCCGTCAGCGAGTCTGAGCGGCGCAAAGCCCAGAGTCTGGGAAATAATTAGCACGGCATATCCGTAAATTGTTTAATGGTGAGAGAGACCTACCCTCCGACGAATAGCTCATCCTGGCCGTCGATCCTGCTGAGAGCCATTTGAGCGATACTTTGCTTGAGAAGTTCAAGCTCTCCAGGTTCAAATCTGTGGCCAAATTCCTCCCAATTCTGTGGCTTAGATTCGTCCTCCTGATTGTCCCTCGATGTGGAAACCCTGTATGCCTGATCGGCGCTTGTGGAATCGTCTTCTGCCAGATTGTGTGCCTGTCGCAAGTCGCAATAGTGGGCTGGATATCGCTTCGTAGACGTTGGTATTGCAAGAACAATGATCGAATTTGCGGTTAGCATAAAGTGGTTCTTATAGATCAGTCGTACGAAGCTCGAAACCGAGGAAGTAAAATAAATTAAGCTTCAACCTCGGTGTGAATCATGACTTCCACAACTTTTCCATCTTTTTGCCCCTCCTTCCACATTAACCTCTGCGCCACATCAATTTACCCCGCCATACCATCCAACGCCACACTGCCATCTTGTGCTTCTCACCAGCCACACTCTCTCAAATCCCGTCATCAATTCAAAGCATCCATCGTCTCATCTATTTCCGTCAAATAAATCCATCAACTATCCCACGAATGGAATGTACCTCGTAGCTCGGACTCCCCAGACAGCACGTCCCCAACTGTACAATTATACGAATCATCACGTGATGCATCCCTATTCCGCATCAAGGGTGGTGTGAGAAACGTCAAACCCAGCCAGCTGAACTTTTAGACCCTTCAGCTGAACAGACAGACAATTTTAGGCGACACGAATTGCCCAAAGGGGGTGGTATGCGCTTCAATTCCGCTGCGTTCTTGTCTGATAATGGACTTGCCGGTGCCCGAGGCAACTCTGCATTCAATTCTGAATGTTCAGGATTCATGAGTGAATGCCCTCTCAAAAGCCTTGTAGATCTTTCCAACTAAGCCTTACAAAGAAATTGGGTGTGCCGTCTTTTCCTGGTCCCTGCAACGGCCGCAACCTCGGCGTTGGGTACGCTATGTTTCACAAACTGCGTCACAATGGTGAACAGAACAGAACACTGCAGAGACAACTGAGCTATTAAGAGTTCGAACTACAATTTTTATCTGGTCAGACTACTTTATATCTACATGACCGAGTCTGATATGTCCCTGACCTGAAATCTCAAATAGTAAACAATAACAATGCCATGTGCCCCAATGCCGCGCCAATGAACCGTGACCGTTACCATGATTGAACCATTTTGTACCGTGACCCATAAGATGATGCATGCGACATCAGCATCAAGCTGTGCCAGCCAATATGTATACGAAGTGAAGCCTTTGTCCTCCCCATTTCACTTGCCGACATCCATCCTCACTCGCTTGTTGAGCATTAGCTGAAGTGCTAACCTCTAAAGACAACGCCTGGGCTTTTTCTGCCATGAATCTCCTCCTGTATGTACTCCATTCCATTACCAAACTCCGGCAGTCGTGTAGCTCATCCGTGACTGGGTTGTCGGCAGGGATCTCAAGCCCAGTCAGAAAGTAGCGCATCCGCAGACACATGGCCCCAGGCCTGCATCTTCTCATTTGTGCCATCGTCTGTTTTTCATCCATCGTCAAACTCATTTCGCCATGTGCATTTCAGGTTTGTCGGGTAATGAGCCTCCCTTCACCTGAACCCTGTATCAGATGGTCATGGTTGATTGGTCACCACAAGTGCGAGTATGTATGCACACAGACAGTGATTCCATGTCGCTTGGAGCTGCCGGTAAAACGTTAAAACGCTGTTGCATTGCAATATTCGTAGATGCAACGGAACATGCCAAGGTAGTATTTGGCCGTTGTCCCTCCCTTCCGACAGCACTGCCACATTCGTGCTTCAGCCCTGAGAGGCAGCCCAATGACTAGGTGCGGACAACCGCATCCCTACGCGCGTTAGGTGCACGCGGAATACCCCAATTGATCCGAAGAGATCAACGGCTGCATTGGAGCGGCACCTTGATTCGTTTTGGACTTGCCGCATCTGCATCATGCTCATGCGGCAATCCGCCCACGCGATACAGAGTTTTCTCCGCGTCTGTCGTATGCCTTGTCATTCCAGACACTGTTTGGATGACTGGTGGTCTGTTGCGGGCGGAAGGTCGTACAATTGCCGCCGGCTTGTTGTTTCCAAACATCCCAACGGGCTCGTTGACTGCAAAACGCTGATCGATTTCTTGGCCAGTGTTTCAATGCTGATCTTCCAATGGAAACTCCATGGATTCTGACCCACTGAACCTTTTCCCTTCTCTGGGAGCCGGCGATTCCCTTTTTGTACCCCACCCTCTTCCGACTGATCCTCCACTTGTCTTGAATCACCAACACCCACCAGCGCTTTAGCATTGACTCGTCATTTAGCGGCCGAACCTGTAGGTCTTTCTTTTCTGGTGTCCATCCGCGGCCGAACCTGTACTGTACTGTGTCGATTTACCGGGGAGTTGGGTCTTCCTCCAACATACAGGCATTCTCCAGCATGTTGGTCCACTTTCCGCTGGTGCCCGCGTGGCTGTGCTTGAGGTGCTGTCTGAAGTGGTCCGCTCTGAAGAACTTTTTGGACGAGTTGCACTCTCGGAACTTGTGCACTTCCTGCAGGTGCCTGATACGCTCATCCCAGTCCTGGTCCGTGGCGTGCCGAGGCGCATTACCACCACTCAAGGCACCTGTACCAGGGCCACGTCCAGATCGTGGGAATTCATCGCCGCAGTACCCGCAGGTGTCAGCTTCGCCAGGTCTGTTAGTAGAATCATGGAAAGCCCTATCGTATCCGGAGAGAGCTGAGCATGACCATGAGTGACGGCGCACGTGGAGTGAGTTCTGGTGGCGCTCTGCCTCGTTCTTGTTCTTGAAACGATTGCCGCAGAATGAACACTCGTATTGCTTTTCAGCCTCGTGAGCGCTAGTTGTTGGTTAGCATTGAAACATATACGACGAGCCCTATAATCTCACGCAGCCTCATCTGAATTGGGGCTGCTGAATGTGAAATCTGACTTACTTTAGTTCCTCAATCGTCTCGAACCTCTTGGGCTTCTTGGGGCAACACTCGCACATGAAGAAGCCTTGCACTTTAGTGCCGCCAGGCTTCTGCACCTCAGTGATCTTACGTGTGCTAGCACCCGAAACGGTCCTAGAGTGAATTGATCCCCGGCCAGAGATGGAGGTTCGAGGGCTTGGGTTGAGTGATACGGGAGCTGTGTAAGGTGAATTGCAAGTTGTAGGTGAGATGCCACCGGGAGAGGGGCCCACAGGTGAGCGTTGGCCGAACGAATTGGCAGTCGCAAGACCAGCAGGGTGCATCGACATGGACATGTTGGAGATGTATGAGTTGGATCGTGAAGTTGAGACTGAAGGCATAGTGACGCCCCGAGAAAGCGAGCTATATCGACCTTGAGGAGATCCGCGTGAGCTCATGTCACGGCGTCGAGACATATCTGGCATGCCAAGCATGTGCTCATCATTGGGACTGGCCGCCCGTCTCTTTTGGCCGCCTGGCATATAAGCATCATCAATGTGTAGTCGCTTGAGTGATTGGCCGTCTTCCATCTCCATATCCTCTGCTCCAGTAAAGTCATAGCTGTTCGTTGAAGTAGCATCATCGCTGTTATTCCTCTTTGTTCGTGTTCGAGGTGAACGATCGATATCTGAGCTATCATTTGGTGATCTATCACCATGATAGAAGGGTGTGCTTCGTGGAGAGATCGCCGAGTGAATTGGTGTATCGGTCAACCTTGCGGGAGATCCTAGAATGCCTCGGGAGTGGATGGGAAGCTGTACTTGTACTGGTACGCTGAGGGCTGGTGGGAATCGACCTTCCGCTGAAGGTCTTCGTGAGAGGAGCTCGTTGGATGACGAGCTGAGAAGTGATCGAGGTGGTGACTTTTCCAAAGGACGAGTTTGGTTAAGCTTCTTCTTGAGCGTATCTCCATGTATATCGGCAGGGGACTGGAATTGGAAATGGTTGTGGAGGCGGCCAAAGCCAGTGGGAGCAGATTCTCGGGACCTGTAATTATACAATGTTAGTTCATTGATCCCGAGTTTTTTCAAGCCAGTGGAAGCTTGAATTGCACCAATGCCAGGTGCATTATAAGCCATACCTATCTGTAGATGAGTAACTGGCATAACCTTCATCCCGATCGCCAAAGACGCCTGTATTGCTTCTTCGTTGGTAGCTCGGGCGATCTTCATGATATGAGTTCATGCTTCCGTAACCACTTGCAAAAGAACCATGAGCATATTCCCGCTTCTCCCTCATACTTTCAGCCAAAGCACTAGGGTGATCGAAGCCGGGATATCGAGGAGGAGGTAGTGGTGGAGGAACGTCGTCTCTTGGTGGCATGCCAGGTATTGACATGGCAGGGCTCCCACTAAAAGGCAATTCGTGGTGATGGCTCGCGTGGCTTCGAAAACGGTCGCCTGAGGGAGGGACTATAATGCTCGGGAGAGCCGGAGCAGGCTCTCTATATTGAGGAGGAAAGGCCATGGTTGCTGTTGTGAAATTGGGAAGCTTGGCAGTTGGGATGACTCTAGCTGAAGATGGAGCATAGGCAAGACAATGACAGCTGAAATTAAGGGAGGCTGAAGCTAGGATGACATAGGTCCGAGACTAATCCGTCATAGAATAGACGGTTGTCGAGAAGGTGACGGTTTCTCGGTTAAACTGTTGATGACCTCTCTTCGTCCTCGTTTGCGGCCTCCTTTTTTTCTTTTTTGCTTTGAAGATCCGACCGAAATAAACAAGCGATGTTGTTGGTGCTAGGGTGTTACGGTACGGGGTGGTTGTGTGTGTGGCGATGATGGCTTCGGGGTATCCGTCTGGTCAGTCCAAGACACAATAGGTGCTCTGCAGAACCTGGTGCAGCTGGGTCCGCGTCCGCCAATGCCGTAGCAAAAAAAAGAGTCAACGAATGACAGAGCGTATCGGGGACACTGTTTAAAAGTGGAGGAATACTGTTGTTTACTTTGGGGAGTATATAATTTATTGGTTGTAGACAGAATAGAGAAGAAGGAAGAAAAAAGTAAATGAAGAACAGATCCCAATATGACGAACCAACAAAGTGCGGGATGTGGTATAGAAGAATTGGATCGGATGGGAAAAGGAAGGTGGGAGGCAAAGCGGCTAATAAGTTCAATCTGCACCTTACGCATCAAGCACCTTACGGTGATGTACCTCAGGTTAATGGGAGATCCAGCGTTGACGTTGACGCTCTGGCGCTGTTACACTCACTGTTCCTGGCGTCGGCAAGCGCTGTCGACAACCCCTGTAGATACGCCTACGGGGGTGGAGCGTAGGGGTGAGTCTGAACTGGGCTAGCAGCTGGTAGGGTACGGTATAGAAGGGGGGTGGGGCTGGAGATGGGGCCCGGGAGTGCAAGAATATGGGCAGGGCATGGCAAAGCAGCTCTGGAGATTTGAAATGCCCAGAGGCAAGACAACCTTGCCTTACAACGCAACGCAACGTGAAAACAAAATGTGGCGGTAGCAATGACGATATCTGCACGCCTCATTTCTTGTGTTCACAGCTTAGTCCCGTTCTTGAACTATTCGAAAGTGGTAATAAAATGTGACGGAGGGGAACCAGATACAAGCTGAAGAAGGGCAAAGAGGTGGGAGCATGAGCAACAGGACGGGGGGAGTGAGCATCTGTCGTTGAAGGGGGGTGTGAGGAGGTCCACCAGATGCCAAAAGACGAAGCCAAGACGAGTGCAATATCAACGTCTTTCTGTTTGTTAACGAGACTCTCTCTACCTACCTACTAGATTGTTCTGTCAACTGCCAGACATGCCATTCCATCGTCACCCGTTCGCTTGCTCAAGATGGAGCTGCATATCCGTCCCTTATACTGTAGCATCAGTGCGTTTTCTCTACATACATACAGCACAGTTATTGAGGCACAGGGACGGAACGGGTGTGCAGTGGCATGTCAAAGGATCCTATCCTATTCATCCATGGGCTTGCATGTGCGACCAACAACTGTCAGTTCGAATCACCCACAGATTCGCTAGCTCCCATTGTCAAGATCATGATGGGCTGCATCTCAAGAAGCCATGGGGGAAAAAAAGAAAGAGGTGATGTGATAGCTCCTCCACTTGGCTCTTACATAAAACGCCGTATTACACTCAACCTGCCTGAACGCTGAGAATCGTCTTACAGAGGGAGTCCAGCTGACATTTCCCAACTGTCTCTCATTTGGTCTCCCATACAGGAGCACAGCAGAACAAGGGGGTGCGGTATCAATCTGGCTCTGCGTTCCGCCATTGTTTTCGACCAGAGAAAGGGTCCCGCAAATCGTCTACAGGGGGTTACCCCCGCTCCGACGGTGCTCCTGAGAGTCGTCTTTGACTGCCCTGCCCTACGGACTCTCGTTTGAGATGGGCTCCATCAGAATACCACCTTGCCCTGTAGCCCTGCGCTGCTCTTCTCTGCCCTGGAGGGCTGGGCTGCCTGGGCACTTGGGTGTGGGCGGAGCACAAAGTTGCTGGGGGTTAGCCTCCCGCGGGGGAGAGGGGTGTAGGGCAGGGCAGTCAATGGAGCGTTGTTGGACGCCTTGGGAATGTTGGTCTAGCAGGGTGCCAGATCTTGGCTGTCGGCCAATGTACAGTCTCTGACTGACCTTACCTTGCCTTGCCTTACCTCTCTCACCTTTGAGATGGAGTCATGATCCCTTGCTCACCTACGCGACCCAACCTACCCACTGAATCGGTATTGCTATACGCACATTTGTCCATCCATCCAATCCTGCCTGCTCTTGACGTCGACGGCCATGGTCCATGTTCATAGAAACATCCGTGTGTGGTAGCATCTGCACGAGATGCTTCACATTCACTCAATCACGCCCTACGACATTGCAGTACAGGACAGGCTTCTTCCCTGCTCCGTTGCCGGCTTGATTTGTTTTTTGCTTCCGCTTCCGCATCTTCTCACCTGCAATGCTCACTGGTCACTCAAGTGCATCCCGTCCGCCTCCCGTAGCTATTCCTAGCCTCAAACCCACCAACGGCCAGCCAAGAACCCATAGATATTTTGCCTTGGCCCTATAATACACTTTTTTTGCCAACGGCAGTTGTGATTCGAATAACACCTCGCAGGTTACAGCCGAGCCAGGGCATTCTGAGTCCGGACTTTCTCCTCTCTCACTGTACGAATATCGTGGCTTGGAGTCACCTTGCGGTCGTCTTGGCCCTTAATACGCCGTCATTCCTCTATGCCGCCTCGTCATCAACCTCGTGGCCGGCCGGTTGGGGCTTTCCCCTTACCCACGCGCGCCACGGCCAGAGTGCTAGAGCCCTGAACCTATTTGCGTTAATACGGTACCGACGGTGCTCGGTCAACGGTCACGACCTGGAGCGAAACCTTTTATCTCATTGTCATTGGCACATTCCAGCCTCAAAAGAAATGCCAAGAACGATCTGACTTTGAAATATTGAGGCTCAGCGGTGAGTGAGAGTTATTTTTCATTCCTCATTCCTTGGTCAGCGACCGATGGCATGGAAGATACGGGGTAAATGACTCGACTACGCTGATTCAACCCAAGATCAGCATCATCGACAAAAGCCCAATTGTGTCAACCGCGCGAAAGAGAATACAGGACGTTTGCAAATACGGTTTCTCGCCCCATCTCTCGTGCAACCTGCCAAACACAGGAAAAGCTAGGGTACAACTACTGGGACATGAGATGTCGCTGTATCCGTCTCACTGGACATGAAGCCCACCGAGCACGCGGTTTCCAACAGACGAAATGTCATTTTAGAGCGAACGGGAATAAGAGAGCACCTTGTAGTGACATCCCCTTCTCGGGCAATTGCTGCAAGCGTACGTAAACGTAAACGCACTACTCTGTATATCTCTCAGGATTGCAGGTGAATTACGAAATGCTCTCCATGGATAAAACCCCGTGGGTAAAGAAGTTTGGAGATCTTGCCTAACGAGCCAGGATCATCCCAAGCGGATCCCCCGTGAATGATATCTCCCTTAATAGGGATCGCCTGACGACATGCGACAGACAACAACAGACAATTCTTGCAGCAGCATGCGTGCGCGCGTGTCCGTCATTGATTCTGCTCATCTGTTTGGTACGTTTACGCAATGCGAGTTGTGGCTGCTGTCAAGATGCTTCCAGCCCTAGCTAGTCGAGTCTAGTCTCATCCTTCAATCCTCAATCCTCATTGACATCTCATCATTTTTTACTAGCGAGTCACTTACTAAGTTACTTCATGATGCTTGGCTCATTAGGTTCCCTCATGAATTTTTGCTCCGCCTAACCGAACCAACAAATGCCAGATCCCAAGGCATTCGTTGAATGGATCTGTCTGAGAACAGCGGCCTCCGCCCGCTAGCATGAAGAAGCAATTCGGCAGCCTAGACTATCAGTTTCTAGTACAGAGTCTCCATCAAGCCAAACAGCTAGTTTCAGCATCTTGCAGAGTCGACTCTCAGACTTGCTGGTTCAGGATCCCACGGCCCAGAGCAAAAAAGGATGAGCCTAGAGAGCCAACACGGACGACGGACGTGGTGGGAATTCCTTGGTGGTCGTGTCCCCCCCACTTAGACGTCCGTGTTAGTCGTCGTGGCCTGGACCCTGCACCCGGCCAAGGGAGCGGATAGCAAAAGCATAGCGCATCGACGGTTCGATACGACCTTCTGATGAACCCATTCTGGCTTGGTTCCTCATGAGGATGGATCCTCCCTCACCGTGAAGGAGCGAGTCCAATCCGTCGGGTGCACGACATTCCAGAAGAGGTAGGTAGATTAGCTATGACAAGGCATCTACCAACTGCTGCTACTACTGCTGCTACTGCTGCTGTCCAAGTCATTGTTTGTACTTTGTAAGGGTATGCATGTATGTGGTGTTGAGGATGGAGTCGTGGTCCTCCTCAGAGCAGGACCGATTCTTGTTTACGATCAAACGTGTTACGAAGCTGCAGGTTCAATCTGAATTACCTCGTTTGGAATACAACAAGTTTCGCAAGCTCAGCTACACCAAGTTAATGAGTATGTATTACAAGATGATTACCAACCCGGCACATGAAAGATGGTCCCTGTCTAGAGTTCAAGCCTCCAAGGGACGATAGTTGGCTGACTGGAAATTGGCAGTAAAAGGTCCCTAACTCCGCTCTGCACTGCACCGCACCTACCGGTATTGTACTAAGCCCTACAGTACCCCTAACTTCCATTGCAACGCAAGCTGTGTTATGTCGTGTTGCACTGAGTCGTGGTCCTCCAGGTCCGGGTCTCCTTGGTCCCGTCACCATCCTCTAGAGCCCAGCCGAGCCCAGAGCATGGCTGGCATGGCATGGCATGGCATGGGATAATTAAGTTTTGGCCAAGTGGGGAGAGGAAGGGAGAGTACCTACCCGCGTACCCCTCGTGGCTTGTTCGTGCATACACGCGCCACACCTTTTCGGACCTCGGCCAGGGTGGCGGCGCCTACGGCAGGGCAGGTTTAGCGGCCTTTTTCTTTTCTTTTTCTTTTTTGGCTTCTCAGCCCTACCATGAGATTGCAGTCTTGGCATCTGTTGAATTGCCTGTCCCGTCCTAGGGCTGTCTTGGTGGTGTGAGGAGATTTGTACTGTACTGTACTGTACTGCCAAGATGTGTATACAGCCAACACGTCACAACAACAGGAGGCGTAAAACGGTATCCCATTGTATTGTCTTGTCATTTCAGTCGAGGATATCAAGCAACGTTACAATCTATTGTTAGCGACGGATAATAAAATAGCCAATACTTACATGCATCTGCCGAACGTGGAGAAAAGCTCGGTCAATCTCGACTCCAATCAGGCTGTGATCTGCTCGAGAGCCAAGGAGACGGTGGTAATTCCAAGACCGTCAAAGCCACAATTCAAAAGGCAAAAGGAAATGAGCAAATTGACCCACGGCGAAATTACAAAATTGGAAGTGTTATGCAGTGCAGAAATCAAGGCCGAGCCCATTGTCGCAATAGTCATAGGGCTCTCGGTAAACTTGAAGGCCCCGATGGAGGGTGTGAAGGCCCAAAAGCCAACCAACGCCATGGCCGCAAAGCTACCGAACTTACCGGCTTGTGCCACACCTTCACTCACCACTTCGCTGTAGCTCTGTCTATCTCTTATTAGAAGGTCTGAGGCCCGGGACAGGCATTCGGCAGTTCTGTACCTGCTTCTTTCGTGCTTCCTTGCTTGCACATCCTCTACCGTTCTCGCCCTAAACCTTCACCTGAACCTCAGCGTCATCACCTTTCGTCATCCTACCTACTCAGCCATTCTTGGGGGAGAGAATACGTGTATTGCGTGTGTGTGCATGTGTGTGTGTATGTACCGCATACGCTCATTTCATCTCCCGGCAAGCGGCAAATCTCCCACTATCCGGCAGACGCTATGAGACCATTGACTTTTTGGACGCGGGACGTTCTCTGCTAACGTTTAGCTCTCCATCCCCTCGGACCCTTTTAGGCTATTACGAATAGGGTAGTCAGTTCGTCGGATTCGCACGCCTTTGCTTTGGAGGCTCACTCCCTGGCCGTCAATCTTCGGTAGTCAAAAACTTGACGCGTGGAGGCCAGGCGAAACCTAACAGCCAGGCCGTGGCACGGTTAATACCTTATCCTCTGAGTGAATAACAGTAGAGTTTGTCGGTTGCAACGTGAGCGATTATTAATGGTGGAGATTCTCAACTGTGATTGTTTGTTTTAGACTTTGCAGGCTTCCAGCCATGCCAGCTGTGTTTTCGCATAATATTACCATGAATGGAGGGTTTTTCGCTATCGCAGGACGCGCCACCGTCCCGTGAATCGAAATTCCCAATAGACAGGCCTCCCGAATCTGAGACTAGCACTGCACCATTGACCCTTAGCATGATGTTGAGACCCTGAAGCGCCAATGACGACCTCGTTCAGCCCTGTGCCGCCCAGGTCTAGGTCACGAGCCTGGCCGCCCTGGCCCTGACGTTGCAGTCACGCACTGCCGTTTAGACGCTCTGTTGCCCGTTTCGGATCACGAGAGAGCAAGGCAAGGAAATACGACGACCCTGTTTCAGTGGGCTTTTCGTATCCCCAAGACCAAGCAGCCTAGGGGACGTGGTGCGCGATCGACCGTCACCCTATCGAACAACACCAAAAGGGCCCTGCGCCTGAGCCAAGCAAAATATCTGGGTACGCCCCCAACTGCCGAGCGGTAAGTTCCCTGCGAGGTGTCAGCACCTTGATTTCAAGAAAGCGGGCACGAGGGGCCCTGTTGATGTTGCACCGACGTTGGGGTTTCAGGAATGGGATGGATACTGTACTTTGTATTCTTGTTCTTTTTCCAAGATTGACGGACGCCCTGAGCTACTGCGGTGGGAGTCTTTTTTGTCTTGGGTGGTTTTACGGACAATTGGTAGAGAATCGATGCTCTGAACTCTGATGACGACTCAACGAGGCGCAGCAACACCTTATTTAACATCCGCGAAATGTCCACTGTCGATCTCGATAGCACTACGTTAGTGTGGCTTTTTAGCACTCTTTGCAAGGTATCTGGGCGATATTCCGAGGGGAGGTTTGACAGATGCGAGATCCAAGCTCGACCAGCAGTCCATGGCATGGCATGACAGGACATGGCATCACAAGACCGTTTATGCATTGACTTAATTAATCGGTGATGATTGTTAATATCCCAGATCTATTATTGTTATTGTTTCCAACGACGAGAGTTTGACAATGTAGTATTTCTCTTGTATCATGTTCCACAATGTCCTGTCTGGGCTGCCCTTTGATGCCCCACACGAGGTATTGTACGGTCGTCAAACAGGCGGGAAATGTTATCCAAACGAAGTCTCTCAACTTCTGGGCACAATCTACAATTCTGAACACTGTAAAACGCCATGCAATTCATCTGTCCTACTCCTGAAATTCACCAGTCTCAAGCCTTGTCTAAATCCGTACATCCGTCCTGACCAATAGCGCCCGGGATATCATCTCCTTTGAGTCAAGTCGAGTGCCAATCACGGAGTCGACTGAGTATCAAAGTCTGAACGGTGGGGGCAGCCGAGGTTCATCTCTCTGCCCTGTCATCCCCTTGGTCTTAGAGGTTCGAAACTATGGCAGTCCACGTAACTCTCTCTGGTCTCTTCCTTACAGGGCGTCTACCGAAACTATTCGGTTTCGCACAACGCGAAACCGAGCTGAACGAGGTTTATCAAACCTAGAGCTCCAGACGAGCTCGTAACTGCACTGCACTGCACTGCACTGCTGCTGCAGCAAGCACAGCACAGCCCTGCGGGTGCGGGAGAGGCGCGCGCCACAGACCATGGAGACCCCTTCGTCTACAGGGCAATTTAGGGATTTCCAAGGCAGTGGCTTTCAGCCCATCAAGGCAGGATTGGCTACAGGCGCACTCTTGGCAAATGCGGCTCGAAAACTCTACGTCTAAAGACGCCGCTGACATCCTGGTTTTTGCTGTGGCGATACAACGCTGAACGGATTACAAGTCAAAGTTGAGAACCAACATCTCGAGACCTGGTCGACCCTGAATAGCTGCTGCACTCGACTTCGTGTTCGATACAAGGAGTTGATGGACTGTTTCTATTTTGGCGGTTTCTGCAGCTGATTCGTTCGGAGATATAGCTACACGAGATTATCTACACATCCTTCCACGGACCACCGTTTGTTCCGTAACCTCCGACACGGAGCATCAGTACATATGCAGTTTTACATCAGAATCTCAGGGGATAGTGTCTCTCTAGTAACCTGATCACCATCGCATCTCGTCCAATACAATCATGCTCAACGAGCCATGATCAAAACATCACCATCGATCAAAAAGTGGGCTATCAATTACCACGACATCCAATCCGAGTCTCGGAACGGTATGTGGCTGATCAGTAGTCTCTGAAACAAATTAACAAATTGAACCGCGCGTCTATCAGGGGGAATAGTCAGAAGCACTTTTGTCTTTGTCATCTTGGCGCCTTGCATTCTCGTGTTGCGACTGGACGCCTTGAGATGTCTGGTCCGGCTGGAGCATCGTAGTCAGGTTGGTCATACGACACGTAACTATTCCTAGAGAAGTAGTAATCAATCATATTGTGGCTGAGGAACAAGGAAAGGGGTGCTTATTATGGGAGATCTGCTTGGTCTCTGTCTCTGTCTCTGACTACATTTCTCTCGATCTTCACCATCTTGGGATTGGTGTTTTACGATGACATCTCACCGCTCTTCATTCGCGGGCAGCTGACTTGTACAAACAAGTTTGAGACCTCATTCATGACTCTTACATGATTTATCCAGAAAGGGAAGTATCGCCTCACTCAGGAGGGTGAAAGAGTCTTATTGACAGGCATCACCAGACACAGATTGACAGAAGAGAACGACATTCACTCCCCCATCGATCCATTTTCCAGGCGCCCTCCATTCATCGTGAAAGCGGATCAGCCAAGCGGCCGCTCTAGCTTCAACTCATCCGAAGCCTCCAATACAAAGCTCGATGCCCTCTTGGCATGGAGAAGCGGACCTTGTTCTCGTCGAACATCTCGGCCCAAAGGGCATCGGGGAAATAACCCAATCGTCAACAGCCCTATCCAAGTTAATATCACTCCACAGCGCCCCCCTCGGCTTCTTTGCCTTAGGGATCGACCGCCGCAGGACGGATCACCAACTGCTCCGCGGATGACGGAATTCCGAGGTGGTCTGGTCTCTATGTCCGGAAGGCCTCCAACTAGATGGAGAGTGTGCGATGCAAGTGCACGAAAAGCCTGAAACCTGCAACAGGTCCACATGTACTCACTCATCTGAGAGGATGTTGTACGAGCGCTGTCTTGTGCCGAGTATATCACGACTGCTCTGCCTATTGTCTTTTCTCTGATGTCTGAGGTGCAGCAGGCGACATGTCGGTAGCTGAGATGTGAAAGCTGACGGGCTGCAGCGGGCCGGGAAGATCTGTGGGGTTCTGAGGCCATTGGAAGGTAAAAAAAAAAAAAGCAATATTCCCACGAGCCATTGCAACATTGGACGCACTTTCACATGAGAATTGCCACGGAAACAAAGAGCCAAGTGGCCTGAGAATATTGTCAGTCTCAACGAGAGCCCGGGTTTAAGCTGGGATGCTGCTTGTTAAGCAAGTCAACTATTGAGCACAGCATGTCTCACAGAGATGATGTTGTACGACGCTTACTATTGCACAGCTCATCCGGCAATCCGTGAGCCTCAAAAGTTCTCTACATTGCTTTTTACTGATGTCGCCAAGTCTTGTTATTGCCACATAAAGTGCTCTTAGCAGTTTGCGATACCTGAACTTAATGTCTTGTATCAGATTGAGGATATTTACGGTGGTTGGCTATTTTTGCATCTCGACCAACAATGCTCGGATCGCCCTCACAATTTTGCAGGACCCAGGATTCAAGCGTTAAGAGTTGAATGCTACGCCGCTATTCTTGACTCATACCTCCAATCGACAGCGGGAAAATAACAGTCACTGTGCCCCATTGTCGCGTTGAGGATTTAATCCTCGGCGCCAATGCTCAAGGAGTCGAATGCTTGTCGTCTCTTCGCTAAACGTTATCCGTAGGGCTGGCCCTTTTTTCTTTTTTTTTTTTT
>JABSTL010000507.1:0-24384 GCA_013759095.1 Fusarium sp. NRRL 29148
AGTTGGGGCTGCCCCGTATTGTAAGTGTGGGCAGTGGCTTTCAGCCAGAGGCACTCAAGGTCTGAGACTCAACATCAACGCCCGTTACTATCTGATCTTGATCTTGGGTACCTTGCGTAGGCACTGGAGGGGCACTGTGGTGGCCTTTCTACTCCGTATAATCCCTTCTTGAGGTGTCATCGATTGATCTGAGCAACTGAAAGAACCTCATCGTGCTGAGATCCAGCTACATCAGCCCTGGCCTTGGCCTTGGCGATTTGAATCAAGTATGGCAACCAGGTGACAAACTGAATAATAAACGATACAATTATGCTCAAGGTCCATACCCGGGTTCTGTAGCCGTTGCTCAGAGCTCAACCAGCCAATCGACATTGCGAATTGGGTGCTCTGTTACACACAGACATTCAGGTACGACATACAGTACAGCACAACGGCCAGGGGAGATAAACACATGGTTGTTGTGTGAAGGGGCCACAGATGGATGTGTCAGTGGGTTGGTTGATCGGTTGGTTTTTGATCGTTGTCTCACTCACACTCCCTTTTCTTTGTTTGTTTGGAGAAGCTAGAGCATCAGAGCATACATGCCATGCCTGACGATTGATTCCAAGAGTCTTGGACTATGCGCCAGGGCATAACACGGGAAGAACACGTACCTATTAGATTGCTCATATCCGTTCTGTATCACGAGTAAACCGGCAAAGTGCTTCCGCCATAGATCACGGGACTTTTTATCTCCAGTATGACAGACCCGATAATAATTATTCTGTGCTTGCTTACACACACCACCCGAAGTACGTTATATAGAATAAATCAAGTTACCCTATGGCTACGATGTACCCTTTGGCTAAACTAGAGCGTCACGTTCAACTCCCAACTATAGCAGCCACTACAGATCCAACCCCTGGAAATAATATGCCGTTTGAAATGTAGTAAATTGGAATTTCTGTACCAATTGTCTGCTCTCGTGGGTTGTCAGGTTATGTTGGTGGTGGCCGAGTTTCCGGTGTGAGATGTAACCCAAGGCAATCGGAATGTCATGATGACGCTGGACGAGTGAAAACGAGACCAAACTTGTGCGCCCCAGCGAGTAACAACCCTGAATATGAGCTGTTACACAGCTCGGCCAAGAAAGGGATGAATGGAGATGCAGTAATTTCCATCATGCATACACAGGGAGCTCCAGTACGGTAGAGAATATTCCTCCAGGTTTTTTGATACGGAGCTTTTGTCGATCCTAAGGGCAGCTAAACGTCGATCAAAGACCGCACGGACCGTACCGTTTATCACATCTCAAGCAGGCTGACGTCCTGGAATGCCGGCAAGCTTGCTACGATGGCCAACAACACCACAGTTTGGGTTGGGGGTGCATTCCTGTGCTGCAGCGAGGGGACTGTGCTGTTCTGAGCCGCCGAGGAATCAACGAAGCCACATACGGCATTGTAGATGCATCTCGACTGATATGGTCGAGACGTACGGAGTACGTACATACGCTCTGTTGTCGGTATGGGATCCTCTGGACTCTGATGAGACAGAGCGTTGGACATGTTGGCTGAAAGCCGGCATGGGCATGAATCATATCCAGGTTTGTGCGATCTACGCCCGGATGACAGCAAAAAGAGCACGGATCACGACACGAGCTTTCAATTGGCCTCTAACCAGGCACGGGATGAAGTGAACCCTTTGCATCTCGGGATATTATGCTGCATCCAACCGACGTATCCATTAGCACACAGAATCTCTCGCACGTCCAACGCCAGAAACAATGGCCAACACTATGGCGTCTTGACACCAAAGAATTGAGTTCTCTGGCGTTAGCAGAGTTCTGGGCTGATTCTCTAAATCCCGCCAACGATATCTCTCCGACGACACAATTGACACCCAGTGGAGGACGCAGCCAGCATCTGCAGCTTCAGCTTTGATGGAGCACGGCCAAGAACGGGTGCGATCGAGACCTTGAATTACGGGGCATTTGCATGAATTGACGCGAGGGGAATTACTTCATCGCCGATAGTAGCGCTCAGTAGTTGACGACTCCTCGACTCGTTTTTCTCCAGAAGTTAGGGTTTGTGTCGTATTCAGCCGCGAGGACGATGGCTGTACCTACATAGGAGTCAACGTAAACCACCCTGACGAACCAAGCGTGGGTTTTGAGCCTCCTAGACTTGGAGAATTCCCTCATGGACCCTATCTAAAATTAGGATATGATGAAGGGCACTGTGCAACGTAACAATCACCCATGTCCAGAGACGTTTACAGTCCCTAGGGGTTACGAATGTCATTACAGGTACTTAGATTAGTCATTCTCAGTGGCCAATCTATGCTGATCACTCCAGTATTATCTCCATTTATTGGTCTTCTTAAATTCTGTTGTGGCAAAAATACCTATCTAAATCGCGGAAACTGAAATTTGTAACCCCTGCGGACTGTAATTTTTTTTTTAAAGGAGTGTGAAGTTCGTGATCGAGGGTAGGGCATAACGCCACTGCGCACGCCAAAAGAAGAATATTTTTGAGCACAAAACAAATGATAATGACGTTATCTGGATCAAGCATGGCCAAGAAAGAGCCCTGCATTTGAGTGAGACATGTCGTAGCGTGAGGGCATTAAAAGAGAAAAACCGTTTGGCAAAGCAACGCATGGTCGTGTGGTTGCTGTTAGTGGAGTGTATCTCATCAGGAGGAGGCTCAAAATTTTCGACATTTTTTCTCAGCACCTCAGATTAGGTAGTTATAATTGATTATCACGCCTGGGCCTGGTATGTACCTATTCGGGGTTTCTCTGGGGAATTGACGATGGCATCCGATCCAATCAATTCCACCGATGACGATAAAATGAAATAAACTGGCTCTTCCTCTGGATGATCAGGGGCGTGAGCAGCTTCTGGAACTTATCAGGCCCTCAATAATCCCCGCTCTGTCCTCGGGCAGTTGCGAAAAACCCAAGCGAAGGGCAAAATTGGACATGAACATTTAGGAGAAAAACCAAACCGATGATGTTCCCCTGCCTGCCTGCCCCCTGGCCTGGACTGGCTGATATACCCTTGCTAGCATTAGGCCGTGGTTGTCCCCTTGTTAGGGCCCAAAGTCTAAGTTGTCTGTCCAATACAAGGCTCTCGTCTTGCTCGGGGGAACTATCCGTGGCCCCCCGGGGAACATGGTCGGCTGTCTAGGTTGGACCGTTCCGCTGGGCCCTCCAATGAACCACCCCCTAAGGTACCTGACTCAACCCTGACTCTCAGGTTTCTTCTTTCACTGTCCTGTTGCTGAGGCTTTGCACTTCAACGAACTCCGCTTTCACCCCGGTTGTCTCGAATCTGGTACCCGAGCCCATTCTAACGGGGGTCAGAAGAGATGGGGAGGATGAAAAGTCTGAAAAAGAAGTTGCCTTTCTAACCGCGAGTCGAGCCGAACTGATATGTGAAGCCATCGTGACTCGGACATCTTGTGGATGTGGCGCTGGTATTGATACTGGATATCTTGCTAGTCAAAGTCTGTATCCATGACCTTCAAGGAACCCTGACAACAGACATTGTGTATTTCGCGATTCACTGATTGTTCCATCATCAGAAAACGACTGCTTTCATCCATTGACCATTCTAGACCTTTGGCACATGAGACTGAGACTCATGTCTCCTGTTCCTGGTTCAGGAACGGGGGTGAGGACTTTCCATTAAGCCGAAAAAGAGCAAGGAAGACATCTACGCCCGGGCCAGCTGAAGGCGCGTAACTTATGAGTCGCATAGACGGACTCGAATGCCGTGCTTGTCATGCCGATTCCGCTGTTCAGGGTGAGGCTTACCAAGGGCGGACTTGGGATTCGTTCGTCTCAGTCAGTTTGATCACGCGCACTGCCCTGGCTTCCAAGTTCCTCACTTATACCGTTATGCCCCTGTCCGTCAGGAGACAGACTGGTGATTCTATATTGCTCGTCATGGTCGACGGCCAAGCCCAAGCCCAAGCTATCGCCGCTCGCTACCAGAGAGTGGGATCCTGTTCTTGTTCTCCCCTGCAACGATCGCTTCTCCCGAGTGGATATCTACTTTCGAAGCAAATTGCTTCACAGAGTTGGGCTCTAAACCCGCAAACAACCTTGTTGATTCATCTTATTGTATACGATCCAAGGTCAAGGCCAAGGCCCTTGCATTTCACACGATGGTCATGGGGTCAAGCCTACGTGGGATTTGAAGCACGGTTAGTCAACCAATTTTGGGCAGAGTTGAGGATGCTTACAGTGGAGTTTACTACGAGGGTAATGCGCCAATTTGGTTCGTAGAGACTCACATCACGTTGCATCGACCACCAAAGGCTCTTATCGGCTAATGATTGAATCAGAAACATGATAATACTTAGTTACTTACTCTGTACATACGTACATACATACTTCCACTGGCCCATTGTTTCGCCAACTAGGTTTGAGCCTCTTTGATCTTCACCAAGAGCTACAAACGGTCAGTCAGGGCGGGTTGAAGATTAACTCAATTCAAGGGATGAGCTGTCTGGCGGGTTTCCGCATTAGGTTCTTTTGTGTTGGTTTTTGAATAAGTGATACCTATCTCTGGATTGAAGTGTCGATAGCTGGCTTGCGGCATGGTTTGGAGAAATGCCAACAGAGTGATATCCGAAACTTGACCTCTTGGTTGACTCAGACTATACGTCTACTGTAGAGCAGACGGTTGGTTGCGCGTTCCGAACTCACATTTCTTACCTGGTGTATCATTGAGAGAGAGCATGACGCTCACAGGAATCATCATATTGCTTTCGGTAATCCATGGCGCAACACACAGACACACACACATTGTACGCGCGCAGGCACGGCAGCTTCTTTACAGCTATGATGGAAATACTATGTTCGTCAAATCTCTCGGGGTTTCAACAGCATTATCACAACCGCTCTCCTCTCGCTTGCGCCCCCATGTTGGCTGGAAAGCCCACGCTGGAACCTCCCACGCTTTCAAGAGACACCCCCCACGCCCCCCTTCTCTGAGGCTTCTCATCTTGTTCTACAGCGCAGGTAAGGTAGTAATTCGGTATGGTGTATCTGAATGTACAGAGTTGGCTGTTGTGATGCTACGAATGGAATTGCCAATCGACCTTTTGCAGTGGCGTGAGTTTGCGTGCGACCTTATAAGGTTGCAGTTATTGGTGCACTGGAGCTGTATCTGTCGAACTGTACATAGGGCTCTGACTGATAACGAACGGACGAACTTTTGCTCTGCAACACTGAAAGGATATTCCCTGACAACCCCACGTCTGGGGGCGAGCTATGAACCTCGATCACACCGGGCTGAATTATGTTTCCGTGTCTCTATGTACTTTTCTCATCTCGACCATATCGCTCCTGAAGTCGTTGCAACTAATACCTTTGTAGCTGCAGAGTCGGGATTTATGAGAGCGTAACCTGAGACAGATTCATGATACGTATCCGTGCTGTTTCCCCTCAGGGTCCTCACACCAGTCTCCAAAACAAGACGACAGACACCCTCGTTACCCCAGCGGCTCATCGCCGCAAGCCGAGCATCCAAGTCAGACATTTTAAGACATTCATTCGCCAATGTTGAGGTAAGTGCTTGAGAGCTGTGAATGCAAGATGGAATTCTAGATACTTGTCGAGTCTCCCTTGACTTGGCCTTGACTTGCTTGGTCTAGGAAATAGATTGAGAATGAGACTCTCGCCTAGACTTCTGTCGCCATCTCTAGCATACACTGGACGTGCATGCGTGTGGAGTACATATGCATGCATGCATATACAGTATGGTAGATAGATACGTTCACCTTACCTGTGTAGATGGATGCAGTTTAACTGGCTGATTGGCTGACTGGTAGACTGGGTAAACACCAAAGAGGATCAACGCACTGCTCGCCAAAGCCTTGATAATTGACCGACCAGCCCTGGGCACAACCTCACCTACCTTACCTACTATGTATTAACTACTGCAACACGGTGCCGCTGAACTGGGGAAAGATCGAGGAGTACCCGAAGATGGGATCGGACATCAGGAAGATCATTGGATCTAGGCAAAGGGTCCCGTCTTCACCCGCCAGTCGCAACGCAGATAGATGCACCTCTAGTTACGGTAGCTCATGAGTTGAGTTGCTTGAGTTGCAGCAATACCTACCTAGTTACAACAATTCCCGACTATCTCTGTTGGTCACCTCAGTATTGCGACACTGCACTCCTCCCCTCACCGTTCCCCTCAACTACCGATAATCTGACCGTAGCCGCAGCAGCACTGTATCTACATCCATCATCATTGTTTGTGTCTGCGTCTGTATCACAATCGTAATCGGTCTCTGAAGTTTAAAGGTCTTCTCACAATGAAGAGGTAGGGCGATTGAGCGCCATCCACAATCATCTCATCGGTCCCTTGACATGATCGAGTTTATGGATTGTCGTCAGTGTCCTTGGACTACTATCTAAGGTCTCGTTAGTAGGCACCTGGGTTAGGTAGTAGGTAGGAATGTACTCTACCGTACTGCCTTACTATAACTTTGGTAGTAATTGACTTGCGGTCTCGAGGATAAGGTAAGGTCAAGGCCGCCGTCGTCTCTGGTGGCTTCTTACCTTATCTCCCCCGCTCTCCCTTCCTTCTTCCCACAAGTGACCCGAGTGATTGATTGACCTGCCCGTTTCTTTAGAGTCAAACCCAAATCAGTGCCTAGGTACCTACCTACCTAGTAGTAACTACCTACCTATGTACTATTCCATCATCTCTCCCTCGTTTTTATCCCCGCTCTTTCTCAGATTCACCCTGCCTTCTGACTATCTTACCTTACCTACCTATATTCCCTTCTCATCGTCTTTAATCATTGCGACTTATTCATTCCTCTAACTTTTGCATCCTCCTCCTCTTCCTTCTTTTCATTAACCAACCCAGTTGACCCGGAGCAGATTCAACCACCAACCACTACGCTTAACACCTACTGTAACCGTCTGCCCAATACCATCGCAGCGGGCGCAAGACTCCGCTATCCGGCCGGTGACCCAAGTGTCAGTGCATAACGAACGAACAGTGACCAGCGACCGACGGCGGGGCAGAAGCACACACTGACTGACTGACTGACTGACTGGACTCGACCAGACCACACCTGGACGGTCCCCACGAAATTCGTCACCGCAACTGGGTCTGGGGGAGGTTTCAACGCCACCACGCCTCGACCAGGTTTAGCTCATCCCTGGCCTGCCATCCCCATCCATCCCTCGTACAGTACACGCCCAGGAAAACACACACACACCCACAACACCAACGCCGGGTTAAGCTACGTACTCCTCCGGTACAGTACGCTAGAAACTAGCCCCAAACAGAACCTGTCCACCTGCCCCCAAGGACCCCGGCTACGGCTATCGCCTGCTGTTTGCTCAAGCACTTGTCCGGGCTCTTTAGGTTGACTCTACGCCTGCAACTACAAACTGCTATAAGCCTGCCCCCCACCCACATTGTGAAATCCGTCCTATTCTCTATACTTCGTGCCCACGCTAGATCTTTGACTCTCTCGTCAATCCATCTCAAATCGATAGCATACCTAACATACCTAACATACGTTTCGTTTGCCTTTGCACTCGTCTGTACCCATGAGTCTCTAACCTCGATCCCTTCCATTTTCACCTTTCCTGGGTGCTTCAGCATTGACAAAGATTCCTTCGGTTTTCCTCACACTCCCATCATGGCTGTCGTTCTTCCATCCGACGATAACGGTTACTTCGCCGGCTCCGGCCTACGACGATCTCATTCTCACTCCAACTTCATCTCATCGAATTCACCATTTTCCACTTCTTCTCACCTCAGCGACCATTACAAGCCTGCATCCAAGTCTTACGCCGAATCTAACGCTTCATCTGCTCCCTCGTCTCCCCGTACCGTCCACGCCGACTCTGTCGATCTCTCCTACGCATCTACTCCTGCCACTAATCTCTCTATTGCCTCTGACTACGACGACAACATTGGACTCGCTGAATCGCCTGAAGATCACTTCATGTTTCCATCCTTTGCGCAGGAGAAGTTTTATGTTCACCCAGAGATCCGCCCTGAAATTCACCACGATGACAACCTAGAGCCACCGCCCAGTCCCCGAACCGGCGACTCTTACACTGTTTCTCCTGCGGAACACGAGAACTCTGAAGAGGCCCCTGATGATACATCAAGGCCCGAAACGCCTGAACATGAAAAGTCCGAACATGCAGAGGACGACACTGCAGTGTCAAGTCGACCATCCCGCCAGGTGGATTATCTATCTCATGAGTGGAGAGAGGAAGATATCTGGTCATCATGGCGATATGTCGTCACTCGACGGGGGGAGTTCCCCAACAGTGCTCGGTTAGAGAATGCTTCTTGGAGGACCTGGATGAAGGCCAAAAACAACCTGAAGACCATTTCTCCCGAATCCCTCAACTGGTTTGTTTCCCTCAGAATATTTCCTTTGACTCTACTAAAATGCTTACGTTCCCTAGGCTTAAGGATTGTGATGTCACCTGGCTCTATGGCCCATTGCAGTCGGGACCCAAGAACCTCCATCCTACGCATACTGAGCCTTCAAGCGTGTCGTTATCCAAAGCTGACTCACTGGTCAACCTCAACAAGAAGCCTATCCTCAAAAAGAGAAGCATGTCCGAAGTGATGCTTCAGCGATCACTGTCTACAGCTTCATTATTAAAGCAGGCCACCGCGGCTGTCAAGGCCCAAGAGACGAGAGGAATTCTTCGACCCCACCTTGGTCGCTCATCAACAGATTATTTCGCCTATCCCTTCGCATCACGTCGGTTGAGCGGAGACAGCAGCAGCGTGGCTCCTTCAGTCGAGTCATCTGGAATCATTTCTCCCAGCTCTGAGCGAAAACACATTCATTTCAATGAGCAAGTCGAGCAATGTATAGCTGTCGAAGCCAAGGGCGAAGATGAGGATGAAATGGTTGATGAGCACCTTGCTTCAGATAGCGACTCAGATGATGGCGTGATGATGAAACGAGTCAGGACCAAAAAGAGACCCATTTCTCGACGCAAGACTATGAAGTCAAAGCCAGCTGCTGAAGGCAAGACAATCGCCATGTTGCCGTCCACCACCCTCAAGTATCGAGAAGACACTCCTGAGCCACGAGAGACTGCAATGAAGCACTCCCGAAGCCCTCTCATGTCTCCTTCATCTTCACAGGAGACGCTACGACCTACCAAACAATCAGGAAAGTTCTGTTTCGGTGAGGAAGACCACGATGATGGTCTTGACGACGCTTTGTTAAGTCCCCGCTCAGGGTGGGCATCACCTCCCAGCGAAGGTGCCAATGGAGGCCTGAGCAGATCCATCTCGTCAGGCAGTCTTTGTGAGGAGCCTGTGGGCATGCGACGCACACCATCCGGTATGTTTATGCCTTATGAGGAGGGCGAAATACAATCCGGAGACGGCATTTTCGGTCGAGTTATTGACACAGTCAATACAGCCCGTGATATCGCCCACGTTATTTGGAACGTTGGCTGGAGGAAGTAATGGATACACAAGCGTTCGACTTTCTTCTAGCGACGCGATTGGAATTTGAACAAGCTTATAAGCTTGTGACTCACTCAGTGTGAGCTGAAACGACGCCATGACAACATAAAAAAGCGCATCTATCTATATACGGGAATTTCGGAGATAATTGGCATTGATCCGCCATACTACCGCGACTATCACGAAGTAAAGGCTTGTTGACGGAGAGCCTGTGCCAGTGTCATGACGACATCTTGGAAAGTAGCCCCGGAATCGCATTTCTATCTTTGATACACGGTCTGTAACAACGAATGGATGGAGACGAAAAGGCTAAAGAAAAGCACCGTGTTTATTGTGGAAGAGCTGGGGTAGCTGCGAGGGATTTTCATGGGCAAAGGAGAGGCAGCTCACACCAAAGGCGCCATCATTGGTTTTCAGGCTTTTCTTTCTACGATGAGCAACCTACCCCGTGACGCCCCCGGTACCCGGGTTCCGACTACGAAATCGGGGCAACAGGAAAAAGCCATTCCAGAGGTCACTGGCCCGGGGGATATTCGGCGTTATAGTTTTTCGTTCCCGTCTTTCTTTTGTGGCAAGGATTTCTTTTTTTTTTTTCACTTCATGATATCCCATGGGCAAGTGGGTACTACGGATCACAGACGGCCTCGGGCGGTTATGGACGGATCAGGAAAGGGAAGGGTACAGGCTATGGGGTCAATTGTTTTTTTCGGCGACTACGGCGACTCTACGGGACGGTCAAGGCCAGGCAGGGCAGGGACAATTTAAACAAAGGAAGAAAAAGAAGGACACAAACGGCAAATGGCAACAGGACCGGGTCTTCAGTGCGTTGGTGAATTGGTTGTACATAAAAGACAGGGGTTCGCGTCTCGACATACTCAGGCGGACCGGACGGAAGCCGTTACAAAACTACACAAAAGCATTCATGACATAATAATACGATGTTTCCATCATCTCGATATTTTGACTGTTTGTCCAAGTGAGAATCCGTGCATGCTTCCCTGTAGCCTAACGTGGCATACATTTATTTCGTCAACACAATGCAGGTCAATAATAAGCAAGCTTGACAGGGGACAAATGAGGGTTTTGACTTTGCCGTCCCTTGCTGATCATACTGGCCCTGAAAACTTAGTTGTTCTAGCCTTTACCTCTTGCAGACAAAATTCGACTTTGCCACATCCGAAACGCAGCTTTACGAAACGGTCCAATCAACACATCGTCTATGTCGATCACCAATTGAGATGCAAAGCAGCAAAATTGTTGGGGGAACAGGACGCGCGCTGGTGTGTTCTCTCTGTGCGCGTGACCTTATTCCACGTGCCCTAGGGAAGTGCCCCAGAGTGTCAAGTATGTCAAAAAAAGACGCTGTAATTCGTAGTATGGATGTTTTGGCAGGGATATGGGTTGTTTGAAAGGATGTCGTGTGAGTGTGTCTGTCCGTGAGGCTATTAGCCGAGGATATGATGCTGCTTACGGTCCAACAGCAAGGGAAGACTTCCGTCGATGGTCACTTGAGACATGCGGTATTGGCATCGATGGAATTTTGTTAATAGGTGGTTCTATAAATGGGCGATCTACTGTACATCTCATGCTTTTGATTTCCAAAGCTATCGCAAGTTTGTGCTGGTCATGTAAAAATATGGTACAGGTATGATACAAGTGACGTGCATCGGGCAAGATGGAGATAGATCTGTCGTCAGCTATTCCCCCCTTAAAATGGTTAAAATGGGTATCGTACAGTGCATTTCAAGCATGACACCCCCGAGGACCACTTCACTGCTTCTGTCAATCAAGTCTCTAGGCAAGAAACCCCATGTTCATTTTTTACGCAGGGGGCAACTCGATAGGATGTGCGAAAATGCGGGGAAGAGATGAGCGACTCCACGTCAGTCGATGGCTTATTGCTGAGAGCCATTGAGAAAAAGGCGGAGAGACGTTGGAGCATGGCGACATAGGAAAGAGATGTGAGACATAAACACCGCCAATCTCACTCACGATGCTGCAAGCCATGGTTTCGCCGTCAAGGCGGTGACGCTCAAACTTAGTGTTTCTTTCCACCCCAACAAAGTTTTGCTTCGAGAAGACCAAAGAATACCCTGGGGCGGAGCTCACGAGGCCGGGGCCAGGGACGAGGCGTCCGGAGAGAGTGCCGGCTGGCTAACGTCCTTGTAGTTCTGCCCGGGTGTTTGGATAGTGTTTGAGCGCTTTGACAAACATGCTGCGAGCGTGGACGTTGACATTTGCTAGCTCAACGTCGAACTTGTCGCCCACCTTGATATCCTTGATGAGCACGAGGCCATCGATACCGTCGGTGGATAAGAGGGCCGGCATATCGAATAGGTCTACCCGACCGGACACGCCTTGCTTCCAACGAGCATCAACTGTGAAACTCATGCGCTTAGGTGCTGTCCCTTCAAACTGCCAGGCCCGCACAACCGCCATGAGCATCCACTCTTGGGTGCCTCGAGACACAGTCCGGGCCATTCTCTCGCGCATACGCAACAGTGAGAGCGTGTTGGGAAGTGTCTCCTCCGTGAACGGCAATATGTCATTCAGATCATCAGTCTTGGGGTCTAGCCTGCGGTTCACCTGCCGCTCATGTGCCAATGCTGCATGAATTTGCCAGTGGACAATGAGGTCAGAGAAGCGGCGAAGAGGAGAAGTGGCTTTGGCATACATGTCCAGACCGAGCATGAAATAAGGGCCGGGTTCTGTCGACATCTCGATGCCACCAGTCAAGCGTGTCAGCTCCTGACGTTGCGCTCCTGAAGGAGCGATGCCCTTCTCGAGCAGAGGGTAGAGCTCTTTTGTGGCGTATTCGAGAAGTTTGGTCTTATTCGTCTGTGAATGGGCGTCTCGTCGGTAGGGTAAAGGGATTTTACGGTCAGAGCTCCATCGAGCAGCAATCTCACCGGCAAGCACCATTGTGTTAGTCACTACAGAGGCACCGTTGAATGCGTCGTAGCCGACCTTGATATAGGGGTCAGCTGGTAGGACCTTGGTTCCTTCTGCTTGCTCCATTGGGACATCTTCAAAAGCCACAGTAACGGAAGCGCCTGGCAAGAAAACAGGCCAGGCCCCCTTCTCCAGACGCTTTTTCCTGAGAGCCTGAGACAGACGGTGAAGGATCAAAATGTCCTCTTTGCTCCTGTCATCCAACTCCTTAGCTGACATCAAGGGGCGGTTTGGTGCCACGTCCAACTTGTTAGGTGGCTCGCCAACAACGAGAGTCTGGTCAGATACTGGAGAGGGTGGAGGTTCGTTACAAAACTCAGCAACATCTCTTGGATCCAGGTACTTGACATTGTGCAAAGTACCTGGCTCGATCTTGTAGCCTAGGAGATCTCCGTACTCGTTAAGCCTGGCACTAAAGGTCAGGGCTGGTCGACCATCGGCAAGCGAGTATTGTTCAACCAAACTGCCCGACTTGTAGTCTCCTGAATTGTCCAGACCCAGATCGTTTGGAAGCATGGCCTGAAAGTGGCCAGGAAGGTAGATATTCTCAGGTATCAGCTCGAGGAACCTGCCCAGTTCAGAGTTGGGTCGAATACCGGATGCTGGATCGGCTGTATGCACGTGAATCCAGAATTCGTCAGGTTTGTCTGTTCGTTCTAAAGAGATGCCGTCATCAATAAGTATTGTAGAAGGGGCGTCAATGCAGAAGACAGGAGTGTCCGCCCAGTCTCGTCTGGCACCCTCTGCCACGTCTGGTCGAGTTGAGTCCTCGATATTAACTGGAGTCTCTCGAATGAGGCCGCCTCCACTCTGAATCTTGACTTCAGGGAAACGAACTTTATAGCGGGATGGTATTTCCCATGGCGGGATTATCCCTAACTCTTGTAGGAAGGTCCATGCGCAAGACTGATTCAGATCAGCACCCTCATATAGATCCAGAGCTCGCAGAATGAGAGAACCATCAGCGTGGAAGTGTGATGAATCCTCGAACAAGTCATAGCTTGCCCACCACTCAAGAAAGCGAATGAACTCTATGTGCTTCCTGGACCATTCACCGGTTTCAAGAGTGACTCCTTTGGTCGGAGCGAGGATTCCATAAGGTGTCCACGAACGCTTATCTCTGTTGGCAAAAACGATTCGTCTTGCCTTGAGAATGAAAGTACCAAATGCCGTTTCCGACATATCAGAAGACGTCATATTTCCTGACGTCTTTGCCATTAGATGAATATACTCGCGGATCATGAGAGTCACTCGATTGATCATCATGAAATCCTGATACGGGAAAATCTCAAAAAGATGATCCTTTCGATGGCAGTCAGTCGAAGGGCTTAATGGCCTGAAAATAAAGTCGTTTCGTAGGAGCGCTGTGTGAACTGCGTATAAAGCAGCAGGAGGAAACTGGTTGCCCTTTTTGAGGGAATTGGGTAACAATAAGTCGGCAAGCTCGAACAGACTCAAGTATTTGGTCTTTTTCCCATCTGAGACCAGTGATCTTGCCCTGTCTAGATTGTTAAGGCTTGTCTGGAAGGCCTCGTCCGCTTCCAACATGAAATTCTTCATTTTGTTGATCAGATGAGCACCAACATCTCGCCCAGGGCCCTGGTCTTGTTTGCGCAATTCTTCGTACTCGTCCGCCGTGGCATTGGGAGGAATCAGAGAAAGAACTGGCTGCAGCTCCTTGGCGGCGGCGAACTTAGACACCGAGAAGAGCGCTGAGAAACCCATGCTCATCACCCACCTTCCAGTATTGGTATAAAAGTGATACCGTTGACCAAAGAACCCCAAGTATATAGCAAACAAGGGTGTCCGGGAGCCAGGCTGCTTCATTTCAACAAGATCGCCTGGAGCATGGGACTTGTGCCCAACAATGCCGACTTCAGCATCCTCCTTACTGTAGTTCTCATCTGGGCCCACCATACTCACTGAATCAGACTTGAAATTATCCAATTCGGATGAGCCAGTAGATTGAGGACGTGTGTTACTATTGGTGACAGTGTTCCAGAATGTAAGATCCGGGACAATTGGGGTTACCTCCCTGTCAGGGTCGTTGATAGCAACCCATTCTTGCAACCTTTGCCGAATTGGCCTCTTGTCTACTACAGGAGAAGTTTTGGGAAGAGATGTGGGAATGTTGGTCTTTCCAAAGGCACTCCGAGGACGGTTCTTGGTTGAGGTAGCGTACTAGGATTTGTTAGTCCATGACATGTTTGGCATGGTGCGAGATGAAACAAACAGTATAACGTCCACTCGAGGGCTCCAAAGGCGGAGAAAAAGAAGATCGCAATCCATTAGGGCAGTTCGAAAGACATCTACAGCAAACGTACGGACGACCTGCGGACCGTAGCATTTTGCAGTATATCACAAATACCCTGTATCAAGCAAGGTTATTACGGATACAACTCGAAATTTTGAAGTCGACGCGAGGCTGAAAATTTTACGAAGGTACTGCGTGTTGGGCAACTTTCATCATCGCGAGGTCACATGACATGGCGCTTTCCACTTTAACTCAAGTCTATGGAGTACATACTCCGTATTAGCCATTCATTTGGGCAAGAGCAACCCTGGAACCCATGGATAACTCAAGCTACTAGGTACCTCTAAGGTAGTGCCTTGAAGAAGGTAGGGTAAGGTACCTCTACGACCCTACCTTAGTACCTGAACTTAGACTTGTACAATCACTCATCATGAATACCACCACTGAAATGTTGGATCGGTGCACATACGTTGGTGCTCCCCGTCTCGCCGCATGCTTCACAGAAACCTATCAGCAAAAGGGGCTCGATGGAGAAGGCATTGAAGTCGCTACTATTATTGGCAATAATCCAAGTCGACAATTAATCCAGCCCGGAACTAGCTAATGGCGAGTAGTTCCGTTCTGAGAGATGTCTGGAGATAAAGACCTTCTCTAATTGGAAGGGTACCCTGCCTAGGGGAGGAAAGAAAACACAGGACCTTGATCCTAAATGACAAAAATACTTAGGTAATATAGCCTAAACTTAGGGTAAACTTTACTGAGTTTATTTTATCACCCTGTATTAAGGTTCGCTGTTTTCTTGCCCCCCAGGGCCTGCTTGTCCGGCTGCCGAGCATAGCCTAAATAACGAGGGCTTGGAGCCAAGAACCGCGCGAGATTCACTTCATTTGAGTAAGAGACGATTCCGATGGATCGACATTACAAATCCTATACAGGGGCTGCTATTGATCCAGAATCTTACATACAAATGAGCAGATCACCAAAACACGAGAATATCAGTCAATTTACTGTCTGTTGAGTTGATGCCAACTGACGCTTCATCGCAGAGTACAGTCCATCAAAAGCCGGAAAGGCTAAAGCATCTCGGGCAAGACAAACTGTCGTGCGATGTGACGGTGAATACGAAGGGCAATTATAAGATTGAGGTTCCGACATCAAGCCTAGCTGCTTCGACCAGCGAGAACCCGACCACCGACTGACAAGCTTTTGCCCCGGCTTTCTCGGATTACTATCTATTAATTCCCCGCATATGGAGGCTGCAAGATATCTGTTGTGCCGACAGGGGAGCCTTTTGAGACAGGAACTTCTGGCCCTGTTGCCAATTATATGAGGCAGCTGTTAATTACGCAAAGGCTCAGACTGAGAGAAAGTGACAACAAGGCGACTCGCTGAGCGTCACTAAAACAAATAGAACGCTTGAACGGAAACCCCTGGATCCACAAGCGCGAAGCCACCTCCGCTAGGGTAAATTGGGGGAGCATGGCAGATGCAGGAACAATCCCTTGACCCCACTCGCCGACGAACCGACTGATTCGAATTTCGAAAGGCGAACAGAGTCAAGAACCGGCATGACATGAGGATTGTTGTATAGATGAATTTTTTGAAGCAAGAACCGCGATAGCCGGGGCGCTACCCTTGGAGGCGACTCTACCTTGGAGATGCTAAAAGACTAGTCTAAGCATGATGCGCAACTTGAAAGCCCATCTCCCGCGCGGGTTCACATCACTCGCGCATCTCAATCGATGTCAACTCATCTCGATTCCCCTTGTGAATAGTCAAGTGACCAACCGACGGTCAGAGAAGCCTCGTCCTTGGACTAATATCGCTTCTTATTCACCACAGGTTCTCGCAACAGAGACAATCTTGACCGCTTAGCTAGCTGATTGGTCTCGAACACTCGACCCCCCTAAACCACCTTATTTGGGAGAGGCATGGCATCGACAACGTGAGCAAATGCCCCTTGGGCTGGTTGAACCCACGAGATTGCATCGTGCCCCGTGCTCCACAACCTTCTCCTTTTCGTCCATAACCCCGGCCAAATGCTGGGGTTTCTAGCGCTGTCAAGGCAATGATAGACATATTGCACCAACAATGGTCCACGTTTGGGACTGGGCGACTAGCACCCCAGCTCATTTCATGAGGCACAGGGCACATGAGGACAGGCCAGGGACAGACGGGTACCTGAGTTTTGGCCTCCAAACGCCGCTATCGTACATCATCTCAGGTACCATCTCAACCGCTATCCTCGACTAGGGCCATCCTTTGTCAATGCCATGACCCTCTGGGCACTGTAGCCAAGGCAAAACAGACCGGGTTGCAGGTAGAGGCAATAACAGTCGATCTGCTCATAATATGCCGCTTTCCTCCTCTTCTTTTCTCTGCCTTTTCTTTTCCCTCACGGTTCCATCCTTCGCGAATCTAGAGAGCATCTCGTTAATTTTCGCTTTCGTCCTCTCGTTTTCCTCTATTCCATTAACCGCTTCACTCTTTTAGCGGGCATTCGTTTCCTACGCCAACTACAAACTCTTACATTTACGTACAGTACTTGACTTTTCGGAGCCTTTCTCGAATATGAAGGGAGGACTTGCTGCTGCCGCCGTTGCGGCCATGGCCACCGGTGCTCAGGCCGCTTACCCTCACCACCGCCGGGCTCATGAGATGTTCCGACGTGGTGGTGAGGTCTGCGTTCCTACCTGCACCACCATCTGGACCACCTACTATGGCGAGCCTACTCGTATGTTAATATATGGGTATTCTGTAGTATAAACGCTAATCGCTGCTTCAGTTGTCCCCAACCCTCCTTCTGCCCCCAAGCCCACCAAGGAGGTCGTCACCACTCATGAGGCCGTCAAGCCCAAGCCCACCACCGTTCATGAGGTTCCTACCTATGAGGCTCCCAAGCCTGTTGCTCCCACCACCACCAAGGTCGTCCCGGTCATCCCCGTCCCGACGCCGGAGGAGTACAAGTGCCCTACTCCCGGCACTTACACTTTCCCTGCCACCACCATGACCGTCACTGAGTCCACCACCGTTTGCGTTGGCGAGACCACCAAGGTCCCCGCTGGAACCCATACCATGGGAGGTGTCACCACCATTGTTGAGACTGCAACCACAGTCACTTGCCCCTACGCCAAGGAGACCGAGCACGAGGGTGTCGTTACCAGCGTCATTGAGACCACCACCTATGTCTGCCCATCTGCTGGTACTTACACCATTGCTCCTATCACCAAGACCTGCGAGGAGGAGACCGTCATCGTCTACCCTGTCCCTACCAGCTACGCTCCTGGTACTTACACCGCCCCTGAGCAAGTCGTTACTGTCACCGAGACCGACTACGTGTATGTCTGCCCTTACTCGCAGTCCGGTGTTCCCGCCACCACCAAGGTTCCCGAGGCCCCTAAGCCCCAGCCTCCCAAGGAGACCAAGCCTGTCTACGAGGCTCCCAAGTCCCAGCCCGAGGTCACCAAGCAGGAGCAGCCTACCAAGCCTGTTTATGAGGCTCCCAGCAAGGTCCCCGAGACTACTAAGGCGCCTGTTTACTCTGTCCCCGAGACTCCTGCTTCCACCAAGCCCGCCTACGAGAAGCCCTCCGAGGCTCCTAAGTCCAAGACCCCCAAAAAGCCTTCCAGCCCCGGAAACCTGAAGGGTGGAAACGACCACTACGGTATTACCTACACTCCCTACGTCGCCTCTACAGGCAAGTGCAAGGGTGCCGACCAGGTTGACAAGGACATTGCTGCCCTCAAGAAGGCTGGTTTCCAGATCATCCGATCTTACTCTACTGACTGCGATACACTCGAGACTGTTGCTCCCGCCTGTAAGAAGCACGGCATTGACATGATCGTCGGTGTTTTCGTCAAGGCCTCTGGCTGCACTTACGAAACCCCCGAGATCAAGGCCCAGGTCGATGCCTACGCTGAGTGGGCTCAGTGGGATCAGGTCAAGCTCTTCACTGTTGGTAACGAGGCTATCATGAACAAGTTCTGTTCTCCCCAGCAGCTTAAGGAGCTCGTCACTGTCGTCAAAGAGAAGTGCTCCGGTTACACCGGTCCTTACACCATCGCCGAGACCCTCGACATCTGGGAGCGCGAGGATGTTCAGGGTGCTATCTGCGATATTGTCGATGTCACCGGTGCCAACATCCACCCTTACTTCAACCCCAACACCACCCCTGACATGGCCGGTGAGTTTGTCGCTGGTCAACTTGAGATTCTCCGTGGTATCTGCAAGGGCAATGATGTCATCAACCTGGAGTGTGGTTGGCCCTCAAGCGGTAACTGCAACGGCGTTGCCTGCCCTGGCAAGTCTGAGCAGGCCAAGGCTATCAAGTCCATTCGCGAGAGCTGCGGTGACAAGACCGTCTTCTTCTCCTTCGAAGATGATCTCTGGAAGGAGCCTGGTTCTTGCAACTGTGAGCGAAGCTGGGGTTGCGGCTCTTCTTTCACCGGCTACTAAGCAGTTCCGGATACTCCAGTTCTGATTGCAGCGTGCCCAAGTGTCCTCTGTACGATTCAATCTTCGGAGCATGCTGATTGTTGTACATAACCATGACCAACACCGCCCGGCCACTCATTTCTTCTTTCTTCCTCGTGCAACCCTCTTCTCTTTTTCTCGCCACCGTCCATGCGGTGATTCACATCATTGACATCCAACAAGAGCCTTCGGGAATGGAGTCCGAAAGCCGACGGTCTTCTCTCTCTCAGGCCAACTCCAGACATCCGCCTCAGGGGGCAATGCATTGTTGCGCGCGTGCACGCGTGCAATATATTTGAGGGACGAATCTGGTCGGGCGGTCGAGGACGACCTTCTTGATGAATCCTGTTTTTCTTCCACTGTTAAAACGACATGTCAACTCTTGTTACTATGTCATCTTTCTATATGTGTTATTTGCGGCAGCACTTTACGGTAGACGCGTCTTTACGGCTCTTGAGCGACGGGGTAAGCGAAAGCCTTTTCTTGGGAGAAAGATGATCTGTATGTATGATCTGTACTATAGCCGGGTTGTCATTCAGCCTCTGCTTCATAATGCTGTAATTCACTAGTATCTCTTCACTCGCCATGGTGCTATGTCTCGTGAGCTATCGTATACATAATCCTTTTCTAAGTCGTCTCGTCCTAGTATCGCCTGGTGACTAACTCCCCTACGCTACTGAACACTCTAACTACCTAAGACATAATGAACCAAAACAGGTCTCTAAACTCATGGCAGATGTATCATAGCAGTCACTAAGGCGCCAATAACAGTAGTAACCCGTACATGTCTGGGACATCCAGCCCTTGGACCACTCAGGCCTCCTAGAATAAGATAGCAAGTGTCTCTCATCATACCGATGACAAGCTCGAAGAATTGGAACCAGAGGATTCTATCAAGGCGATCAGCGTTATATCACAGCCGTGCTTGACACACAAGCCAGCACGATACTGGTGCTTTACCCCAATCGGCTTTGCATTTATAGCAGTGATCTATAATAGTAAGAACATGGGAGCCACAGCAAGTAAATGGCAGTGATGCTTGGTCACGTCAGCTTAACGAAAGATAGTCTAACAAATAAACCGAAAAGTCTGTCGTGAAGCCCTCGTAGTTCTAGCACAGCTTTCAACTTGGCACACTTCGAATATTCACCAGCATTCTAGCGGTCAAGGAATAGATGAGACACGGTATATCTGGAATGACGATGAGACTCACGTGTCTCGGAGACTGTACCTGGATCGGTAATCACTGCTGCTTTACGAAATGCAAGTATGTCTTAGATCTGAGCATGTGGAACATGCCTTGTAATTTGGACGATATTGTAGCTAATAGCTGTGGTGGGTAACCACCGAGGGAATAGAGACCATGCAGATAGCCATGTACATATTAGCTAGGTAGGTAGGAAGGTAGCCATTCAATATCGTCTTTGCAAAGTACATAGATATACAACTGACTTATACTTCGATCCTGTGTTCCAAAACTTACCCACAAGTACAGACCGTCCCATTCATAGTGTGATAAAACCAACGCTTCAAGAGCTCACTGATTGTGTGTACCATGTCCACAAAAATGAATATCCCTTCGCCAATGTCCTGATACCTGATATCTATAGTCTCCCAAACGAAGTGATCGGGCTCAGCCCTGAGCCCCCCGAATGATGATGTCGGTGATAAAGAGGAAGAAAAAAAAAAAATAAGAAAATGATGAATGAAGCCCATGATGAATAGCTTTGTAGTGAGGGTTTATGTAGCTTGTGTAGCTTATGTCTTCATATTGTAAACCATCGCCGCCTATATAGAAAGTGACGTGCTGTGAATGGCCAATGGTAATTTCTCAACATATCATGATATGATAAGCCAGAACAAAAGGGGTATAACGCTAGGAGGCAGATGCTTCGAATGAAGGAGAGTGACCAGCGAGGTCAAGCAAGTATAAAGATAATCTGTGAATCACACCAAGACGCTTTGTGTATCTGATTCGAAGGTGTTTTAAGCCATCGGGAAATGGTTTAGAAGATCGGTAAGGCATCCGTCGAAGCTGGAACTCGACGATAGCATTCACCGCTGCGTGTAAATTCATCGGGTTTATGGCGCCAATCGGCGGTGTCACCATCGACATAACGTTTCCAGTAACTGAAGAAATAGGGCTCGGCGGCACGGCCACATCGTTCAAGTTGAAGAAGGCCGCCACGATGACGGTCGCTCGCCAAGACATTGAGTTCATGCCCGCCGTTAGTAAATGCAATGCCGCCGATCTCACCAAAGAAATCGACTGTCTGCTTCTTGTTAAAAGTCTGAGCATCAACGATGTTGACAATGTCAGCCTCCTCGGCAGCAACGAGTACTCTCTCACCACTACCGACGGGAGAGAAGCGCAAATTCCTCACACCAGCCATATCGGATCTGATAGTGCACAGGGGTGTACTGACACCACGCGAGTCACACCAACGGCGAGCATCCCAGACCTTGACGCCCTTATCCTGGAAGCCGGTGGCTACTGTCCTCCCATCATCGGACCAATCGCAGGCGAAGCCATAGTCGCGGTGTCCGGACAGTTCCTGTTGAATCTCGCCGGTATCGGCGTCGGAAATCAGTACCTTGAAGTCATCGCCGACCATGACTCTCAAACGGCCGTCAGGTGACATGCGCGTGCAGTTGAGCGCGAATCGATACTTGCTCTGCATCAAGAACTTCTGTGTAGAAAGGTCTAGAAGGCGGAATCCCTCGTCGTTACTGGCAATGGCAGCAACGGGACTAGAAGATCGCCGGGGTTGGTAGATCTGGACATGGTTGGTGATACCTCCCATATTTGTAGTAATGACACCTTCTGCAAAGTCTTTCTTGTCTTCCGAATCCAGGCTTTTGAGACAGTATTCGCCATTGAAAGTGCCGGCAAACATGGCACCATGGTTTGCATCAAGAGTAGAGATGAGGGCTCCCAGACCATGTATATGACTGTTGTTAAGTACGAGCTCTACTTTTCCCGTGACTGGGTTGATTCGGTTGATTCCTCTCCTGCCAGGGTAGTAGGCTTGTGAGATTGAGGGGCATGCTAGGACGCTCCGTAGCTGAAAATGAGCAAGGTAGACATCCTGGCGAATAAGGAACCTCTTGAATCTCATAAAGTTTTGAGTCGCGGGGAGAGCTGCGTCATCCATGTGAGGCTAATTCGAGGTCAGCTGAGAAGACTCATTCAAAGGTAGCTGGCACTTACGCTCCATCTATCTGAGCCATCCTTGTTGACATAATTCTTGAAAGTGGCACATCGTATTTGCCGCGCATACTCCCTAGTAGTGTTCATGGATGTCCAATCCAAGCCCTGTATATCATAGCCATCGCCTTGAAGGTCCTTGTACTGAACATCGCAGATGTGTGTATTCGCTTGACGGCGAATATCTTCTGGGTAGGGTGCGTGAATCCGCGAGGGGGATGGACAGGAGGAAGCATGAGCTTGGAATGCCCAGTGTCTCAAAAAGTCAACCAGGCCAAGATTTTGAGATCCAATCATAGTCGGGTTAGGGTTGCTCAGTGGTGGCTGACCTAGAACCTCTGCTGGCGAAGGAGAAGCATTGCCCTCCAACGTAGCCACGTCTTCGATCACGACATCAACCCATGGCGCAGGAGGCGGAACAGAATTCATGATTAGGTCGTTGTCGACTGTGGTGGGCGGATGGAAGGCGGCTTGCGAAAGATGATTAGTTGAGTGAATGATAGGGGTTGATTCATCATTGTCCCCATCAGATAGAACAGACTGGTCGTCCGTGAAGTGTTCGAGTTCGTCGAATGCGTCGTCGAGAGGAGCACCACCTTCGCTGTCGCTCATATCAATGTCATAATCCACGTCGTGGTAAGGGGGTATGTGGTCAGAGTTCAAGTCGAGATATGTGGGAGATATCCAATAGTCGTCCAAGAAAGGTGGGTGGATGGAAGTATCCAAATCAAGATCAATACCGTCCTGATGCTCTTGATCAGGGTCGGACTCGGACTCCGGGGGTTCAGACTCGGAATTATAGGTCTCGATGTAGGCGTTGGAGGAGAATTGGTCGGAATTATTCTGGTCTGAGAAATCGGTAGCGATTGCAGTAGAAGAGCCGTCAGTCACTATCGCGAAAGTAGGTGTCTTGGAGATGGTATTTTCTTCGATGGGGAACGCATCAGTCATAGGCGAATCGGCTGTGAATTCAGGGGCGTTGTATGATTCCTCTGCGCTGGGCAGGAGAGTTGGGTTGTATTGCGGCTGGCCACCATGAGCTTGTGAAGGAGGGCGGATGTTGAAGGTATTATAAGAGGCGCCGCTGGTTGTGAGTAGGTCCGCAGGTTGACGATGCTCAGTTTGGAAATCCTCATCCCGCAAGAGAGCTCCAACAACGTTGACAGATGACCCAGCAATAGAGTCTGTTGTATTTGTGGGCAACAGGGGGTTGTCTCGTAGGCGGCTCGTGGACATATGAAGAGCGGAGCGGCGCATCGTGAGGCCAAGGTCCAGCTCCGCGACGGAGCGAAGGGGGAAAGCCGAAGCTTTTCTACAGTCCCGCCGTGCTAGCGAGTTGAGGCAGAGCAGAGGGCTTCTGCATACGGGCAAGCTCCACAAGGGGGGCTGAAGAGGCCAGAGAGACTTGGGCTATGGCTCTAACTTGGAATCTGGGTCGTTCGCGTGCTAGTGAGAAGCGCGCTGGCGGTCTGGCAGATTGGCGATTGCTTGCTTTTGATGGAGAAACAGGGGGCGGAAATGTCTCTGATTTGAACGCCGCAAGACGGACGATGGAGAGGGATAGGAGGGGGGCGGTCCAGTTTAGAGCGAAGGCGAGGGGATAGGCAATCTGCAGTCCGTTTAACAGTGGGAGTGGGCTGCAGATCGTGTTGGACTAGGGCAAAATGGTGCGGTAAGCAGTGGTTGGGGCCTTGTTTCGGTGTCAAACAGCTGGTAGTACTGAGATTGATGGGAATGGGGACTGAGGGCTGAACTGAGCTCGAGGAGCGGGTATCGTATATTATTGTATGTATTATGGAACGACTATGAATTGTGGTCTATGTCGAGTACAAAGCGAGCGAGGCGTCATGCTAGCAAGGCGTCATGCTAGCAAGGGTGCGGCCGGGCAGGGACAGGACGACAACAGCTGAGCTTAGATGGACGAGGCAACTTGCAAGTATGTACCCAGAGCGCAGTTCTACCTAGGCAAGGGTTAGCTGGGCTGCGGCGAAGCAGAGTCATGAGCGAGGATGAGGATGAGGATGA
>JABSTL010000508.1:0-55113 GCA_013759095.1 Fusarium sp. NRRL 29148
CCTACCTACCTACCTACCTAGTCTCTATATTATCAAGACAATCTTATTGGCCGCCTTGTCATCCTGTTTGAAGAATGAATTGACATCAACTCTTCCTCCGACCAATGGCGCTCTTGATCAACCAATGTCGGAAAAAGATCTATCAAATCACAACATAAGCAGCCCCAGACCATCATGTGTTGCCGAAATCCTTTCCGAACGAATAACTACTGGCACTCTACAATTCACTCAGTGGCGGGGATCCATACTAGGATAAAATAATCTGGGGGAGCCTGTCCTGTCACAGCATTCTCTAATTCATCAGTGAAGCGCCTTTCAAATTGTCAGAGCATGTCTCCCCGGACCGATTAGAAGACTTTAGCTTCCGTTTCATCCCTCGCCATGCTTTTGGCCGAGACTGCTGTGCCTCGCTCCCGACAACAACAAATTTTGGTCTTGATCGTGAACGTTTAGCCGTCCGCCGCCGTTTACGGAACTGGTTGATCCATCCGGACATACATCTCCATGAGAAAGCATGAGACCAGATGCTTCGGGTGTCCTCCGAAAACTTCAAGGGGCAGTCAAAACTCCCGGGCTTCAACACCGAACCACTGGGAATCGGCTATAGCCCGAGGATTAAGCACTGGCCACATTCATCATGAATCTGTTCCCTCATGAATTGCCCTCAACTTCCAGCTCATCATGACTTATGATACCCCCCCTTTAGGCTTCACCACCCCTCATTACCCATGGGCTTTGGACTATCCAGTCATTCCGACATGTTCCGCGATCTCCTCCTTTTTCCGATCATTGCTTGTCTCTGTAGGTTTCACCATTGCCACAATCATTGTTCAGCACCTTCGGTCTACCGCAACTGATGGTCAAGGTTCATCCCGCGGAGAAGCTCCCAGTGAAACTCGATATGCTTCAGGGGGGTTGACCGCTCAGAAGCCCAGAACACAAGATTTAATAAGCATCAAGCCATTTGTGTCTCTCTTCTTTCTCGCCGTTATTAGACAGCAACACTTAGACTTATGCTGTTCTACGCTTCCAACCCATGCATTGTGACTGAAATCTCCCAGTATTTCTTTCTTGCCATTGCTACGTTTCAAGGCTTTAAGCACTCCATCCTGTTCTGTAGAAACACTTGGTCATTGCTGTTTGTAAGGGAAATCAAAGTATCGAACGCCTTCATGTCCAATGCTGTATACTTTATTTTGTCTTAGATATACGCAGTGATATCTGCAGCAACGTTGAACCCGCAGCCCCAACCCCCAGAACGCCTTGCCTAATAATACGAGTACAAACAATCCCAAACTCGTACCTGCGCCTATACATAAAATATGTCTGTGTCTAGCCGTGATTTTATAACACATCTATTCCATTACAACTCAACAGGACCCTCCACATCTTCCCACCCACACCCAGAAAGAGATGCTTTAGTTCCCTCTCCAGTGATTCAACAGACATAAAAGACAATAAAAATAACAGGTGACAACTGCGAATGTTGAATAGATGTAGATATTTGGAGAAACAACGCTCTCACCACATAGCAGCCTGATCAGCGTCGAAACGTGAAAGCTCGCGTCCAGCATCCTCCAGATCCTTTTTAGCTTTCATGCGCATATAGAAAATGGGGCAATCTTTACTACTGCAGATAACCTCGCAGTGCATGCTACCCTGACAGCGCTGGCACTGGGTCCATAGTCGCCCGAAGCGCACCTCCAAATCTGACACGCGATCAAGCGTCTTCTTGTAAAGCTCACCAACGCGAGGTGCGCAATTAGAGCACACCGCGCCCTGTGACTCTTCTTTCCCTGTCAGAGGTTTTTTGCAGCCCATGCATGTTTGTGTCTTCTTGGCAAACTTCATGAGACCTCCAACAGTGGGAGCTGCAACCGAGATGGTGCGGGTATGATCTCCTGTAAGTAGAGAGCGTGCCTTGGTCTCACCGAGAATCGGCTCAAAGATACGGCCTAGTGGCTTAGCTAGTTGGTTATCCAGGTAGTACCGGGTATCTATCGGCACGTTGTGCTCAAGCACGTAAATGGGATCCTCCGACTTCTCGAAGTTTTTGGCGCCAGCTGGGCCTCGGACCATGACGTAGGCAACTCGGTCACCGAGTCCCGGTGCCGAGCCTGCATCTCGCTTCTTCATGCGTTGCGCCAGCTCGACGTGCGCTTGCTTTGCGGCATAATCGTCCTTTGTAAGAGCCTTTGTGATGACCAATTTCGACATGTCGACCTTATTTTGCAGCAGATCGGCAATCGTCTCTTTGACGTATCTAGAAAGATTACCATTAGCCTTCCGTTTTCCCCCATATTGCCTGATGAGGTCTGATAACATCAAAGAAAGAAAGAAACACTGAAGCATCATTCAAGAAACAACTTACTCTTGGGCACCTTGAACATCTTGGTCGATCAAGATCATTCGCAAGACTTTTTCAATGACCGTCTGGACCAACAAACAGTTGTCACGTCGCACCGTCTCAATACCCTTTGTGTCCATCTTGTCATACTTCTCTGGTTTTGTCCAGTATAGACCAGCATATCGCTTCTTGTTGATCAGCAGATATGGGAAGTAGACTTTTTCGAACTCGAGTTTGATGGGTTTGACGAATTTCTCCGAGACGTATTTCGAAGCTTCCTCACCAAGCTTCATAGCCTCCTGAAGGTCTTTGGTACCAAACTTAATCATGACGGAATCAGTATCACCGTAAATGACCTGAGCGTCGTGAGAATATCCGTTGGCTATATTGTAACGGTTTTCCACCTCTTCCTTGGTCTTCTCAATCATCTTTCGGCCAAAACTTGTTGTACTACTGGCAATTTCGAGACATGGAAGTTTGCCTGTTGTAGCACCAGTCAAACCGTACACACTATTCGCGCTGATTTTCAAAGCCAGTTGTCGACCATTCAACACAGCCTTCTTGAACGGATCTGTCTCAACCGCCAACTCACGCTTGGCCTGTTTACGGGCCGCAAGAAGTTCCTCAAGAATTTGTGCCAATAAGCCCTTGCGTTGCTTGATTGTTACAAAAGTGTCTCCATTCGGTGTGACGATGTAGTCCTCGTCTTTCTGGAGATTGAAGGCTTCAATCGCCTTCTTACTGACCAGAGTAGTATAGCAAAGGTTGTGCGCTTGCATGATACTAGGGTATAGAGAGGCGAAATCCAGCGTGGCGATTGGAACATCGTAGTAACCTCGGGTTGGCTCAATGACTGTAGCTCCTTCATACTGTTCATCAGAAGCCTCTGACTTGAGATTGGGAATGACAAGTTTCTGTTCTAGTGCTTTTCGGAACAACTGGCTGATGAACTTGACTTGCTGACCTCGAGATAATAAGAAGTTGAATGGCACTCCTGTGACTCTTGCCATTTCGGTATAATTTTCCAAACAAGACAGTTTATCCATCAGCCTTTGCGGGAGGTAGGCATCTTTCAGGCAGTACAGAGCCAAACGTCTTCGAGACTCGGGTGTACCGTTGAAAAGTTCTGTAATCATTGTATGGTGGACATCCTCCTTCTGCTCGCCAAGGAAATTGGCACACACAGAGTTCAGCGTGTAACTTCTGAGGTGATGGTCACGCTGGATCAGTTGAAGAAGATCCAATTGCAGTCGACCGTTGGTGTTTGTAGCTTTGGTATCTCGGTTGCCCATCTGTTTGCTGGAGAAATTCGTCTCCTTGGCTTTGGATTGCATGCTAGGGATTCGAGTCCAGTATTCGAAACCAGGTACCTTGAGATGTTTCGCTCGGTCTAGCAAATATGGGAAATCGAAGTTGGAAATATTGTAGCCGGTGATGATATCAGGGTCCGCACGTATAAGGAACTTTTGCCAGTCACTCAGCATTTTCTCCTCCTTTTCATACTCAAGAATCTGAGTTGCCACAATAGAGCTCGTCTCTTGCAGACAGAACACGTTTCTGACGAATGGCTTCTTTTCTCCATATTGCGTAACAATATTTGCGATCTGGATGACGGGATCGTGGTTTGCTTCAGGAAAAATACCCTTACGGCCGGCACATTCGATATCGAAAGACAGGATACGTAATGGTGCCATCTTTGACCATTCACCGACGGGTTCGTGTGCTATGAGATCGAGGTAGCTAACTTCAGCTTCGATTTGACAGTTGGATTGGCGAACATGATCGGGGATGATTTTGTATGTCTTAGCGGGAGCTTCAACCCACGACATTCCTCGGACCTGGATGGATATTAGATCATGTAGCCATCATATCGCATTTCTCTTACCTTGCAGTCAACCATGAAACGCAGTAGAAATTGCAGGTTGTCAAAAGTCTGAATTTCGCCATCGTTCCTCCACATGCCTTTCCAGTTTGCATTGCCACTTTGAATCGTTGTTCGGACTTTGTTGATGAATTTGGGATCTGTCACAGTAACCTTCAGGTAGGGTTTCGATTGGTTCCCTTGGAATCCGTAAATATTCTCTCTCATAGCAAAGACGACTGAGTGGATGGTCGGCTGATGTTGAGCGACCTGAGTCTCTAGGTATGCCTTGAAGGCTGCACAGTCTTGTGGTTGGAAGTTGACAGGCGCGGGAACGTATAGGTAATGCTTGAAGTCAGTTACATGCAGCATGACTGAGTTTCCTGCTTCATTAACACCAAACAGCTTGACGGTGGCCCGGCCACCGTGTAATGTACCCTCCTCAGCTTCAATAGACTGAAAGCAGAGGCTGTCACGCTCCGGTACGAAGTCAACTACAGGCGGTCTATCCCATGCCTGGTCTTTCTCAGCGTTGTTACGTTTGCGGTCCGACAAGTCCTGGCTGAGCTTTTCGAGGACTTCTGATTCAAAAGCACTCTTGGGCTGAGTGGATGTCATTTTGGATCGACGGTCATGCTGCGAGCTGGGAGCTCGAGCGGCAGCAGGTGATGACGGTATCGCATCTACTTTGCGCTTCTTCGTTGAGGAGGGAGACGATGTGATGTTCTGGCGAGTGTGGCTCTCGCCCAGAACTCGTTTCTGAGGAAGAACTGCACTGGCCATGGTGACTGAGGATGGCGAATGCGAGACACGAAGAAAGAACAAGAGACGTAGGTAGAGAAAAAGACAAGCAAACTGTTATACAACCACGTATTCATCCACGGAAAGGAGAGCGAAGAGTGTTTGACAACGTCTTTGGTGGATTGTGATTGTTGACACTAAACGGCTGGAGGGGAGACTCTCACAGGGGAGATTTCTAATGGGTTTGACGACACGACTTTAATTGATAGCGACCGCGTAGCGCGACTCGTGTTAGTCGTGACGTGACTGACCCCACTTACTCGTCGCAATCACGTGAACAGGCGTCATATATCTACTAATACCTTCAGGGGGGGGAGAACTTACCTACCCTAGGCCATTGATAAGTCAGATCAACTGCGTAAAGGTTTCTGGGCCCCTTACATCGAGATTCTATAGATGATGGAACGTATTACGTTCAGAGGCCCCCTGCGTGTACAGCCTCGTGAAAGTCATCGATACGCTGAACTCCTCTGTAGTGGCTAGCTACCTCAGTACTCCATTACGGCCGTGGATCGTCTACTGAAAGATTGAATGTCGGGGGTCAAGCGCGGTCAGCGGCTGTTGGTGGCACAATGATCTGTCCCAAACTACCGCTTGATTGTGACATGTAACCCTATGGTGAAAGTGAAGAAGCATTTATAAGACCTTAGGTATTCATGTTGTGAGTAATGACTGCGAAGGCGTTTCTACACAGGCTGGAGATTGAGTCATGCCGAAATGCGCACCTCTCAGATACATGGCAGCTTCCTAGGTAATTGTGTTTTCGAACGCAAACGCCGCTTGGTCGTGCACATATGACAGCTCCATGCAAAGACTGGCATCGGACTCGAAGTACCTGTCAACGACTGCACTACCAATTCAGCTGCAAAGATGATTACTGAACACACTATCCTGAAGGGTATCACATGATACTAATACTTCGACGTGACAGTCGTCTAGAGACTTTCATGACATCTGTTCTTCCTGTCAGCTCATGGTTTGCTCGCTGACATGGGTTGATAGTAGATTGCAAACTGGGGGAAGAACACATTCAGACATCCATTCTATAAGCATCCGTACTCCGTCTTGGGAGATCAGTTAAGCCATGCATAAAAAGAGTTCATCATCTCACCCAAAATGGGCTAAAAAAGGATCAAGTAGCGAAAGAACTTACTCATTCAGGCAAAGGGGGGTTAACAGCATGTTTCAAAGGAGCCATCTTCCTGGAACCAGGGCTACACGTGTGAGAATGTTTGCACAGACGGCGAGGAAGAACTTGTGTTTACAAAGGAGCAACAGGAGGGAAGTGTTATATCATTTATAACGCCGTGAAGTTGTCGGGCATATTATTCCTTGGGTTACAATATTGCTGACTTGCGGGGTATCGCGTGACATTGTGCGATGTTGGTTGGGCCTGTATATAGTCAAGAGCTGCAATTTCATGTAATAGTATCGCTGACCCCATGTCTCATATCCATGTACAAGTGTAGTGTGTTGGGCAAATGCATGATCTGCCAGCAGCAACAGCCTGCAGGACTGCACAACTGGCTGATGGTTGTCAGTAAGTCACATTCACACCACTCATTCCGAGAGTTGCCGGTAAAACCCTAGTATCACGTTCAAGCACACTGTGACGCTGGATAAATCATTTCTTCATTAATCAACATAAAGAAAGCAAGAGGGAGCACTCTCCAACATCCTTGTAGTGTTTCCAGTGAAAGAGCATGATCTAACTGCTATGTCCAATGGTGTCGAGTTTTGCAATGAATAAAATTGCTTATTAAGGTGCAAGCTGCTTTCTAAAGCTGCGTACAGTTCAATTTGATGCGATTTTAGTAGATCGTTGCCGACCCAGCCTCCATTCATTATCATCTTATGACGAAGAAGAACTCTTGGGCTCCTTAAGATGCTCAAAAGATCCCCAATCGCACCAATCGTTGATGGGCTGTGGGAGGTCAGCCACGTTATCATTTTGAGCAGTAGTGATGAGAAACTTACCAGGCAATTGAGATACTTGCACCAATCACAGGTGTCGTGATACTTGTAAAAGTTGTTCAGGAGAACAATGAAAACGACAATGATCATGACGAGGAAGGCAGCTCGGACCAGCCACCAAGCCCACCAGAGTGGCTTGCGCCCCTTGAAGAAACCGACAGGGTTCTTGAAAAAGTGAGGGGGCGTCTCGCCAGTCTGGGGAGAAACGGCTGCGTACGACAACTCTTGGCCCATCCGCCGTCGCAGTGAGTTGGGTGAGTGCAGGACACAGACGCCAAGAGAGATTCCCATAAGAAAACCGCCAATATGGACAAAGTTGTCCAAGCCGGGAAGAAGTCCCAGGACAAATGCGATTACCATATCAAGGATGATGAAAAGAAGGTCTTTGACAGGGTTGCGTCTGTCCTTCCATGAGTACAGAAGATCGAGGAGGACCAATGCAATGATACCAAAGAGGGCACCGGAGGCACCCACAGATGGCTGTCCTGGCGGCGCATAGTTTCCACCCATAATGTTGCCAAAAATACCAGCACTCATGTAAACGAGTAGAAACCGCACTGGCCCGATGGCCATCTCCATCTCTTTCGCAATGGTAAGCTGCAGAAGAAGGTTGAATATGATGTGAATGAGACCGGCGTGCATGAAAATTGAGGTGATGAATCGGTACCACTGGTTGGGCTCTGGACTCTGATTGATATCACCATTAAACTTAGGATCTGGAACGTCACCCCCGAAACCGCAGACCACATGAAGAGGGCAGAAACTGTCGTCTGTGGTAGCATTGGGACAAAGTAGACCAGGTAGAACGGCGCCCTTCGCATTCTTGTCCACACTTTGTATACCCTTTACGTTGCGCATACAGGGGGCATAACGTGCGCCCATGTTGATCAGTAACCCGGGAGATGGGCCGATAAATACGTTGAATTGTGGTTTGATCGCAATGGGAGTTCCTGTTAACACGCCTGTGAACGAGTCAGCTGACAGTTTTCCTCCTGCATCAGTCTTCACATCTTACCCATTCTTGCTATTTCGGCGATAAAGACGGCGACTTGCGCAACAGAAAAGATATAGACAACCCAAGGAATTCTCTTCTTGTTAGCCCCGATCATACCCAATTCGCCCAAGCGAACCTTGCCCTTCTTGCCCTTCTTCTTAGGTCGTCCAGGGGCGTCATAGATATGATCATTCATCTCGGGATCGTCATTTTTAGCGGTCCGGTCTTGAAGGGGAATGTCTTCCTGGCCGTGAGGTTGCGCAGCGGCAGCCCCTCCAGCATAGCTTGTATCTTGATAGAAGCCTTGTTGGCCAATGTCAGCCGTACTGGAGCTGGGAGTCGGTCCGGTGTTCGAGTTTGCCGGGTACATATGATCGTCAAAGACGGTGTCGAAAGGAGACTGACCAGTTTGGCCAGGCTGGTTATGGCTTGAGCTCTGACCTGAAGGGCTAGCATAAGTGCCCGCTGGAGGATATTGGATATCGTTTGGCGAGTATGGTGTTTGTTTGGTCGGGACAATATGCGCGGCAGTATCGGCAGGATAGATCGAAGTGTCGGGAGCATAGTGTGAGTTGTACGAGTTAGGCTCGTATGGGGGTGCTGGTGTAGAATGCGGCGAAGGGGTATCGTGATTCTGGTAGTAGGGAGAAGCGTTGGGGCCGGCGCCATAAGGAGCCTGTTGACTGCCACCGCTGTAGTAGTCGTGCGAAGCCATGGTTGACGAAAGCAAGAGATTCTCGTTCGAGTAACGGGGACGAGGTTACGTAGGCAGTTGATGGGAGTAAGCCGCCAAGCGGCAAAGAAAGGGGATCCAACTGCGACAAGCTGTTTCAGAGGGTCGAGACAGCGTCACAGAACAAGAATCGGTATTTTGTAACTCGGCGAATGATCCAAGCCCTTATCGTTATTGACAACAATGCGTGAGTGTATGTCAAATGAATCCTTTGTCGATCAAGAGCGAAATATGTTGAACCAGGAAATGTATCCCTCGCGCTAGGTCAAGCTTAGGTGGCTGGTCAGAATCCAAAGTCCTGAACTTCAGCTCAACGGGTTAGGTAGGCAGGCTTGAGCGGGTTGTTTCAAGGGTCGCCAGGGACGAAAGGACTGGTCTGGATTGCGTGGAGGCTCTATTCTGATTGGGCGACTGCCTTACGCGTGGAAGCTGTGGGCCCAACGAGTAGACTGTCTGTTCTATTTGCGTCGTCGTAAAAAAAATTGCCAAACAAGTGAAGCAAAAGAGTGAAGATGAGAGCGTCGAAAAAAACAAGAGGGGAAATACTTAGGAATGCAACAATTATGCAGCTTGAATAGTTAGGTATCGTTATTTTGAGGCAGCCTTCGGCTTAGGTAACAAGCCCTGTTTATTAGGTACTCAATAAGGGCATATTTATTCTATTCCCGCTGACTTGTGCCCATGACGAAACAACTCACAGCCGAGTGACGTACAAGCTGGGGCTGTGCTGACAGTTGTAAGCCATAGATCCCTGCAACCAAAGGTCAATCACTGGGAAGAAGGGTTCTTGGGTGGTGGTGCCGTGCGGTTAAGCCATTGAGCCTCACTTCTGGTTAATGGATGTTTAAGCGCCACAGCTTCTTAATTTAGAACAGTAACCTCTATTCATGACGGTTTTTGTGGCGGCTAATGCGAGTCTTTGTTGATACCTGCTTGCTTATGGATTACAAGAGCACTTGCAATCATGAAGCACTGGGGATGCTGATATTTCATTACATACTACAAGCTGTCAACTTCGATCATTCCGGTATCTGCAAAAGTAAATTCCGATGAAACACAAGAACTACCGACCTAAAGATATCGCGACACCTCTCATTTATAATTAATACTACCCAACAGAAACATTTATCATGGTACAGTAGTGTAGCACAAACTCATTGATTGCAATCTACCACTTACCTATATTCTGGCTATCGCAGGCACTTGGATGCTGGGCCCAGTCGACGCATTTCCATCGTCTCAACCACATCACCAATGCATTTGTGGTGAAGTACCTGACTTCCAGCCCGTGGCTGACGCTACAGCGCAACGGACCACAGCCACTGCTAAAGCTGACGAGTCTTCCCGTATTCCTTGTATGCAGTGGAGCTCTTTGATGGCGTGTGCCCATATCAATCAGATGTACGGGTTCCGATGATATCTTTTGCAGTGGATAACAATTTACGCGTTGCGCCTCGTCCTATTCCACGCCAAGTTCCGGGAGGCAGAGCTCCCCTGGGCAAGAACAGCTCCCAACTTGATGCATACCAGGAAGTCCACCTCAACCCTCACATCAGATGGCATAGCGAATCAGTCTTGTGGGATGATCTCAACCCCAAGACCGTTGGCAGGCAAAAGATTCCAACACTCGCTCCCCCTTCTGTGTTGGGGGCCCAGGACACGACAACACTCGATTTGTCAACCGCTAGACAAGACGGGTGTGGTATGAATGATGCAGACACCACTTCAATATTCTAGCAGCCAGCCTGCATTGACTGAAAACTTCTTGGCAACATCTTGCACTGTGGATTGCTGAGCGCTCATGTGGCAGTCTGGTCAGTGGCCCTATATGCTCCTGCTGAGTGGCTGATGAGTTGAGTAGATGAGATAAGATCGTGATTATATAAGCTGTTGTATCGTACATGACATGAGCTGCCCTATATAGGTTGTCCTAGCTCTCTTCATTGCTCATTACAGTCGTATTGCTCTAGCAGTCCTTCGCCTTTTCCGTTGATAGTGGTACAGTTCGGTCTTGTGCAAGTCGCATTCTGTCGACAATGGGTATAAGACTAAATGGTCCCTTCCAGTGTTGTTTGAACATCTATATTGTCTCTCCTCGGTTAAGACAGTGCTATTTCTTCCCGATCGATGGGGCGTCGTCCGTTGTGGTCTCGACATCTTGTTTCTTGGCGCCTTTTCCCCAGTTTCCATTCCAGACATCTGCGACCTGCTCCATGATGATGTCGCCAATACCCTTGCCCTCTTCCATCTTTTGTTGATGCTCTTTGGCACGCTGCTCTCGCCAATTCTTCTCCTCGCCTCCCATCCACACATCGTTGAGCGCCTTGGCAACACCTGTCTTCTCCTCTTCGCTTTGCGGATTCTGTTGGCCTAACCTGGCTTTGAGTGCCGCCTCGCGCTCTCGGTGCTCACGTAGTAGTCGTTGGGTGCGCTGAGCGCCTTCGGGAAGTTCGGTTCCGAATATGGAGCCTACACGGTTGCCGAACCGTGAGTAGATTGATGAGCCTGTATACTCGTAGGCGAGCTGGTTTGTGGCAAGAGAGAAGGCGCTGGCAAGGACGAAGAATCGAAGATCTATCTTTCTTGGTGGTAGCAGCATAGCGAGAGGTGCAATGACTGCACCAGCAATGGCAGAATTGTGAATAAATGCATTACGCTCGGGCAACGGAGGTTGCGCTTGGGGTTGATTCTGCGACATTGCGATGTTGGTAGTGGTCATACGGCAGTGTCGGTTCGACAATCGCTGCAGCAGCACGATCGCAATCTGAATGTGCGTGGGTTGGGAGAATTGAAGATGCGAAAATCCGCCACCAACTTTTTCTCGCACTCTGGTTGGTCGCCTTGTCATGGCTAATAGATACTTAACTCATCAGCCAATCCTGGTGAGAAATCAAGTCCCTACAACCTCCTCGTCATTGTAGGGTAGGTAGTCACATCGCAACAAAGTACCTTATTATTCGAGGGCAAATAGCCTTATCATTCTTTTGGTTTTTGATTTCTGGTAACAGCAATATGGAGAAAACCAAGTTCTTAGTATGGCGACTCGTCTGTTTGAGAGTTCTCTGATCTTGCGTCTGTCGCGTCTTTCTTTGTCTAATTGGCGTCTAACATTGCCGGAACCTTTTGATCCAATAGCTGTCAAGATTTCTAGCTATGACCAGGATATTGTCCATCGACATCCATTACTACTCCATCACTTCTCAATACACAGAAATAATGAAATGCACGACTTTGCCTTTCATATAAGGCATAAGTAAGACATGCAGAAAGTGTGTTCATTGGGTTAAGGCCGTGTGAAATTCAATTGCTCGTGGGTTTGTTCGTTACGCCCTCCCACAACACGGCGAGAACTGCACAGCTTCGAAGCTGCATGATCATGGCTACTACCTGAACACCCCATTGCCGGTTTGAGAGGGTATTGAAGGACAATGTAAGGTCATAAGTCGCATTACGGGTTTCCCATTATGGACGTTGTTGAGTTCCGCTGCCAATTGCCGATACTTGGTGTAGTGACAGCCTAGCACCTTGGATCATATCATCGGTCACTGACGAGGAGTGACCCGACAGGCCAGAGTAGTATGTCACGAAGCAAGAGAATAATCAGACGCATCATTTAGTTGTAAGCATCTATTAACGTTCAGGTCATATGCTAATCTCGTTGGTCGTCGTCGAACGCCTTCTTGGCGTTGGGCCTAACGATTAAAAGCCTGTGAGGGATCACATCGCAAACATAGCTTCTCTGGGACAAAATACAGATAGCTTCCCAGAGAATTCTTCAGCTCAGTGATCAACAAACAGTATCTGCCCACCAATAACCGAGGTGAGGGATGCATTGTTGCCAGCGGCAGACTTTGACGACACTAGACCATCAAAGTCTCACCAAGACTCCTGAAAACCAAGCCACCGGTGCTCACTAGCTACATGTGAGAACTCAATGGTCCGAACTGCCGCCCCTAGCCGTGCCGTGTTTACTAACTCCACCTTGACTACCAGCATCAGATCCTGCCGAGCAAGCCTCAAGGCCAAGGGACAGCAATCTGGCCGCATGGCCAAAACCTTATGAATATGCTATGATAGAAACCATCAGGCCCTCAGTGAAATGAAAAGATATCCTGGGCCGATGGGTGCATGCTACTACAAGGTTCCATACCTAGACAAGCCCTTACACTGCACTTCTCGACAGGAGAAGTCCCAATGGGCAATCTGACTGAGATTCATGGCCATGATTATGTCAGACCTCGATGTAAAGAACAGCCTCAGTGACTACAATACCACAAACGTGAAGAGCAATCCAATAGAAAGCAGGGTATTGCAACAGCCTTGCCGGGTCTTCAGCCAGTGCCAGGTGAGCTTGACAAACGTCAAGGAGCTAGGTGGACAACTGATCCCCTGTACAGTCAAACATAATAGGGACTAGTTGTTCGAGTATAAGGTTCGCTCAAACGAAACATATGAGTATGAATTTAGACACCACCGTACTTGATAAATTCATGTGATGGCGCAAGACAGTAGCGGCTGGGAGGAAGCTACTATACTACACATTTTGTAACCAATGAACCAACCGTGTCTATGAGCTGTGAAATAGCCCGAGGGGCCATCGCATTTTAGACAACTTACTTTGCAAGGTTAGCTTTTTGTGGTCATAAACTTGTGGAAAATGAGGCTTGAGGCTTCGATAAGCTCCATGCTAGTGGACAAAGTTTCCTAGATATGTTCCTGTACCTGTGAGGATTTTCAGCTCATGTATATACAGTCTCTCGGCTGATCCTGTTTCTATTAGAAGCATTTAGCTATAGTACCCAAGACTTGTAACAAGTGCCTTCCGTTGGGATTCTAATAAGCATCACAGGTTACCCAAACGTCAGCAAACCAGGAGTTTAAGGGCTGCGATCATCTACACCTACCCGATGCTATAGGAACCCAGTGCCATTTGTCAAATTCTAGAATAGTTCCCTCTATCCAATAGTACCAGAATTATCGGTGTTTTTGCATCCTCAAACCGTTTGTGAGCGTAGGTATTGCAACGACTTACAAGATTCGACATAGTTTCTGTCAGACGCACTGCTTGCTTTACCCGAGGATAACCTAGTTTGGAATCGAAGGCCTTCTGACTGTGGGTACAGGGATAATGGATTATGAAATGCATTGTGTCATGTTGGCGGGCGCCAACTCACGCGTAAACATTCTCCCTGCCTAGCAGAGTAGTTTCGATCTCTAGTGATGAGCGGAAGTTCCGAACTACGTAACCGGGGTGGCAGTAAAACTACATCCTTTGATCTGACCTTTCCCTTCGGTATCAGCCACTACTTATTTAGTGAGCCGACAACTCGACATGGATCGAAGCTGGGAACAAGACTCACGACTGACTCTCATTCTTGGCCGATTCAAAACTGGTTTCATATCTTCAATAGCCTGTGGCGTTTAGACGAATTGACTTTTAGTAGGTCAGTGCCACGCCTCCATGCAGCCAAGCAACTCTTTTTTCTCTTCTGTTTTTTTTTTTTTTTTTAAAACCTTGACTAAATGTACCTTGAAATAGACTAGCTACGCCATAAGAATACAGACCGTTGTATCATGCACGTGGCGGATACATCTCTGAGTTATTTTAGACTTTGTTGAGATGAGATTAAAGGCGAATGGTAATCCCGGCTGCCGAGGCCACGGACTGAAGTGCCAGATGAGGTTACATTACCGATTCCTTGTCAATCAATGTCTTGCTCGCATTCTCTACCGTTGTTAGCCTAGGGCGGTGCTCTGTGGCTCTCTCGACTGGTTGTCATATCAGTGACTGATATTATTACTGGCTATGCGTCTACAGCCTCGATTCAAACCCTCGTCCGCGTTGGTGTACAATCCGTGAACTATAAAAAGTGTTGGCTCAGTAAAAAGATGAACAAGAATGCTACCTTGACACGAGTCAGGAGGCCACAGCAGTTGAGCTTGGACTTTGTCTTCAAGATCGACTGAGAATGGAGTTCACGCAGACAGATACATCCACATTGACTGCCGAATGGTACAAGACGTTGACGCATGACTTAGGCACCTGTCTTAGCATCTCATTCACTGACACGAGCGCCTCTGGAAACAGAGGTCCCTGTGGGCCTCTTGGCGAGCCATCCAATTGCATTGTATACCTAGGTAAGTGGCTTCTATTTGTCATCGCTCTAGCGGTTTAGAAAAAAAAAAACAACCCGCATGGGATGGGTTTCAGTGACAGATGCCGTCAGCCCTTGCTTAGCCTACCAATCGGCCGTTTGTCCAATTCGGAGCCGACGCACATGGCACAGCCAGAGATGGATGTAATCAGGGCTGGCTGATGGCCTGTGGAATGTCGAGACGCACTGTAACGCAACACAACGCAAAGCATCCAACTCCGGGGAGGACTGGTTCTTGGCAATTCCAATGTCGCAGCTGGTAATGCCATGCATGGATCTCCAGAAAGCAAAGGCGCTTCAATATCAGGACAAGTATGTATTCGTTGATCAACCTGAGATGATTGGTCATTTACCGATACAAGACCAACTTTAACATTGGGTAAAGTATCTTTCAAATACTGCAGTTGGCAGTTGCTCAAGGGAACGAGGATTGGAAACTGAAACAGCAGACCGTCCGATATTGTCACGTTCCGGGGAGGTTTGAGAATCCTTGAAGGATAACCTTACACGCCAGTACGTATGAGACTATGAGTGTCATGGTTGGATACAACGATCAGCGGACCAATAACACCATCAACAAATTCTGTCAATATGGAGACCGGCGAGGAAATCTGACTCGAATAGGAGAAAAAATTGTCCATAACCACTAAGGGCAAGACTTGGAGAGAATAGCTTGAAAGGCCAGGATGAGATAAAGCCTGGCACCGGGAGACGCCGTCGGCGGCCAATGTGGCCGAAATGTGATCTTCACGAGCTACTGTGCGGTCGACGTGCCCTGTGTGGAGAGCCGAGCCGAGTATCAGGGGCATACATAATTGTGAACCATGACATGACTAGCATGGGTATGGGCTGATGCTCATGGAGAGGCTAACAGGTACGGGATAAGGCCATACCGGCAGAAATGGGTTACAATGCTGCTGTTACACGAAGATAACCTGGCTTAGGTCAACGGACCGGTCCCCGTGCCGTAAAGCATGTTGGCTGAGAGCGTTGCGACATCTTGTTAATGATCCCATAAGGCTGAAGATGATAACGAATAGATTAATTGATACTAAAAGACGATAAAACCCATCAGACTCTTTTCCAGAAGCCCTCGGTCCTGGGCTTCGAGTATCGAATAGCTCAACCTATTCTACCCCGCCTCAACAAGCCAGTATTACTCCTAAAATGAGACTAAAATTAAGACAAGTACTGGTAATGATAGGTCTCTGACAAATTTGTACCGTCCCACCGGGAAGTTTCTTCTAGGGGAGTTCGAGAGAGCTGGGTTTATCTCTTGGCGGAATTGGGCAGTGTCGATTAATTATGGAGCAGTCTAAAAGCATTGATACCTTCAGCGGAAGTTGCCGCCTGCCTGGGAACGAAGCTGGACACAGTAATGAGTATGGAGTATCCATGTGTTACAATATGCAAGACGCCTGTAATGACACGCTGAACCTCCGGTCGCAGCTATTGGCTACGGTAGTGAGTTTTACGAATACTCAGCAATCAGTGCAAGCGCTGCAAGGGATTCCAGACTAAGACAAGTGATGAGACAGTCTAGTCTTCAACTACGCCGCATGATGGGATGGCCAAGAAACTCCCCTCCCGAGTAAAGGCTGGAAATCTCATACTGCACAGCGAATGTGAATTGTGCAGACCATAAGGGTACGTAGCGCAGCCGGGCGATATGGGGTGCCAACCCGAAGGAGAGGCTATCGAGATCTAGATTCTCGAGATTAGACGAGTACACAATAGTACAAGCTGGTGCATTCTGCTAAGCGCCTTACCGATTTGGTAGATACCGCAAGAATTGAGACAGGCTGGCACGCATTCTGAAAGTATCTATCAATCGGTATCACTATCTGTGATTTCGTTACGTATTCATAAACTTTTCTTGTCTTGGGACGTTCCCGATGTGGAGGGTATCTCACAGTTGGGATGTCCATGTGCACGTACATATGTAGAGATCTAGAGAGGGCACACAGAAATAGTTAGTGGCTGAAGACAAGGAGATCCACGAACGATAACGAGAAAGCGAAACATGCTCTTGAATTGCAGAAGTGTGCTTTGCTTTGCTGTGCTTTACTGTGCTGTCATTTTTGCTTTTTACTTCTCGCGGAAACAATGTGCTATAAATTCCATAGTCTACGGAGTACTTGAAAATTACTTGCCTGCAACCAAGCTTGGAAGCTTGAGAACCCACTAAATATCGGCCAAGTCAGCCACAGGCTGTTGAACGGGTCCAACGGAAAGAGACCGGTAATAACATAACACCTTGGAGTACTGTCTGAAAAGGAGTTTAGGGAATCTTTGTATGTTTGTATCGTGCCCACAACGGACATGCATCGGAGATATTACATGTTGTGATGCCAAGATCAAACATCTTCCCTAGTGCTACAGCGCTGACCCAACTCGCTGGGCCCCCAAACACAGCTGAGAGGGATCACATCAGTATGTAGTTATCGACCAACACCAACATGAATGCTTGCTCGATCAAGGAACACCCATGATGGACATGGGAAAGAAACAAAAATGTCAGATGCCCTTGTCCCCCACCGCCACCGCGCTAAGTGCGCCCCTAACAGCCCTGCAACTGCAGAGACTAGAGTTGTTGAACGTCAATCCTTCTTAGGACGGCTTAGCTATCCTTGTGCGACCAACAACAGGAACGCACAAGCGCCCCCCTGTCAGATGTCAAGTCCCTATTGGGCGAACAAGTCTCGTTCCAAAGAAGAAGCAAGCTCTGGGGGCGCCAAAAGGATGCACTAGAGCGGCGCTGGGGAGGGGAGGGCCCGAGGCTCATGGTGGGACGGGTCCGGGCCTGTCCCCGGTTGTCCCAAAGGCCAAGTCTAATCAAGCCATCCATGCCCTGGAGTTGCTCAAAGGAGACAGGCACAGGCACAGACTCACAGGACTCGCGTTGCATGTTCATACCTACCTATGTACATACATACTCGTCACTCACAATGTCGCACTCATCTCGGGGAGTATGTCGATGTACCACCACCATAAGTTCCATCCATGGATCTTTACCACCCAATCCACACACTATCACGGACTCTCAGCTGGAAATGGTCAAAATTCCCATAAGTACCACTTATGTGCATTTCGGTACATCTTTAGCACCCTGGCGCCTGTGGCAATGTCTTGGAAAACAATACCCGCACCTCTACATTCTCAAGCAGTCTAGTCACTGACAGTGGTACCTCCATGTCTTCGAGCGATGCGTTTTGCAGCGGCTGTCTCGCCTGTCCTGCAACGGCTTGATCTTAGCGATGGTTACACAGAGCGTGCTACTCCTAGTTTGGCAGAGCCCGCCGTACCAGAGCAGATGATATGGGTAATGCCTAGAAGAAACCCACCGGCGATCCGTAGTCCGTCTCTGTTTCGACTCGTGCAGTCAGTCACTGTCTTGTGTCTCACGAGGGAACCCTGGACTTCTTGTCCCATCCCAATGCTCCGCCAAACTTCCATGGATCTGCTGTCGAGCACATTGCCCCAGGCCCTTTGTTTCTATCCCCGGCAGTGAAACCGATGGCCTCAGCCTCTTTTCTCTTCTCCTGGCTAGGAGTGGCGGTGATATTGGTATGAGCCCCATCTATGCCTGTTAATGTATGCTTTCTATGGATGCTTGATCTGCCCCTGGGATCACAATGGCATTTAGTTATGGAAAGGTGATGAGCTATAGAAAGATCTCACTGCGCCCGAGAGCCGGGGCTGACACTCACTATCCGCCACAGTTGGGCTGCCCTGATGCGTTTCCATGCGCATCGACTTACCTTGCCTTACTTTAGTTTCTTTTGCTTGCTTGTCCACTCTTTGCTCCTAGTCCCTTCCCAAATCCTTTTATTATCCTGGCTGCTTCTAGTCCTCTGCCACCTTTTTCCTGCAGAAACTCTGATTGTTGACTACCGCTAAAGTTGCCCTTTCCCTCCACCCTCCTCCGTTTTCTCGGCCGAGAAACGGTTCGATAGGAAACGTGTGGTCGTAGAGCTACCGCGAGGAGCCGCGGTGATCTGTCGAGGTGAAACAATACCTCAAGGTATCACTGCTTACTTGCTGGGTTGCTGAGGAAGCTTTACTGTCTAGGTGTACTTATGGCTCAGAGTTGGGTTAGAGAGGAATCCTCATCGTCTCATTCCGAGAGAGCGGGGGGAAGAGCACAAGCACATGCACATGCACACACACAAGGGCAAGTAAACTCGCATGTATCCTTTACAAATATGAACCATGCGCCCTCTTCGTCGTCAAGGAATCAAGCAGCAGCAACACCAACAACAGAATCACAAGTACAGGCGCAACTACCTGCTTCAACATCGACGACTACGATCTTCCCAATAACTGATCTGGCCACTCATCCGTCTTCTATTCCCCACCCTACCAGCGTCAATACTTTCAATACCATCGATATTCCCTATACAGAGAGCTCTTACAGTAGCAGCAACGTTTCTCCTGCTTCAACCAGTACCCCGGCTACTCCCATTACAGGTGTCGGTAATACTGAACGCATCGCTACCACCAGAAGCCCATCTGTCTCTGCTGCCAGCACTTCAACTAAAACTACTTCAGTCGCTTCCACTGCCTCAGCTTCGTCCGACCTTGTTGCACCATCAGCAGCCCCTCCAGCTAAAGCAAAGCGTGTCCGGACAAGCAAGCCAAAAGTCAAGACAGGATGTGCCAATTGCAAGTTCGTCTCCCCAATCCTAATCCCCTATTTCTCAACCTTGGTCGTGTTCGGGTGTAATGGTAGCCAAAATCTCACCTTTGTGGCATTATAGACAAAGGCGAATCAAATGCGACGAGGCTCGTCCAGCTTGTACGCAATGTGTTCGAAGCAACAAAACCTGCACAGGCTATCCGCCCCCTAGTCGCAGTTCCCGTCCATTCGAGGAGATCCGGATCGCTCCAAAGCCGATGCCAGCATACGATGCCCAAGCATCTTCAAGCACTTCCATTGCTCCTCTCCATGGCGACTACCATCTCCTGCCACGTCAGGCCCATCAAAGATCAATTTTGAGGACTACATCCCCAGGGACTACTTCACCGTCACCCATTACTTACCATCCATCCTCTGTTATGCAGATTCAACCAAATGAATCCTTCTACCTTGACATATTCCGCTCACACACTGCTAACGAGCTTTCCGGCTTCTTCAACAATCTCTTCTGGACGCACTATGTATTGCAGGCGTGCCACTCTGAAGATGCCATCAAATGTGCTGTTATTGCACTGGGTGCTCTGTATCAGACTCTCGAGCAGACGGCTGCCCTGAATATGCACAGTGGATCGGAGATGGGTGGTGACGCCCGTGTCGAGCTTGTCAGGGGTCATTGGCAAGTTGCCATCAGGAGATATGGTGATGCATGCAATGCTTTGGTGAAACTAAACACCCAAGACCAGAGATCACACAGGACCTCGATCATGGCGAATGTGCTTCTGGCCTGCTTTGATTCCTTTATTGGTGATCACAGGCAGGCCATTCACCAGATCCAGACTGGACTTGGCCTGCTCGACATCTTCCGCACTCAACAGAGACAAAGACGCCCTCCAGTTTCCGAAAATTCCCTGGAGGAGGAATTGGTTATCATTTTTACCCGCCTGGCGATTCAAGCAAAGTCTTACGATATGGCATTCCATTTCCCCCAGCCGTTCAGTATAAGGCTCAGCTCACAATCGCAAACACAATCTCCTGGTCCGAGTGGCACAACTACCCCTTCGCAAGAGGAGCCCTTCTCGATCCCTGAAACTTTTACATCTGTTGTCGAAGCTCGGGTAGCCTGTGATGCGTTGAATGCTAGAATCATGAGATACATCGAGGAGCTTTTCGCCATGAAGACCGACCTCAAGAGTACCCTACCCCAATCGTGGCTTGACTATGGTCTTCATTTCAAGGAATACCTGGACGCTTGGGGGAAAGCGTTCGACAACCTGTTTTTCACACGGCACAGTCCTTCTGTCAGCCTTCAGGAGAAAGCAGGCATTGCTGCACTGAAAATGCTGTCCACGAATTCAAGAATCTTGTACCTCATGATTTTCAGTGACAAGGAGTCTGACTTTGACAACTTCCTTCCTCAGTTTCAGACAATTGTTGATCTTGGTACCGAAATAGTCGGCGACGAAGAGAGGCGAGCCGCATCCCGCGATTGCCCCGATCCTGAGCACTGCCAACATCGCCAACGGGAAAATTGGCAAAGCCAAGACTTGTTCCCGCCCATGGGATTCTCAGCTCCGCATCTCAAGCCCAGGTTCGCAGCTGACATAGGGATTGTTGCTCCTCTGTTTGTCGTAGCGACCAAATGTCGCGACCCAGGAACAAGGCGCCGAGCTATTCAGCTTCTACGCAGCAGTGCCCGCCGTGAGGGCATGTGGGATAGCGAGATGGTTGCGAATATTAGTGCATGGGTCATGAATCTTGAGGAGTCAGAGGCGCTGTCCATGGGGGTCGAGTCGTATCATGTCGACGGCATCACGAGGCCCATACCACGAATAGTCCCCGAAGAAAAGCGCGTCACAATTCGCTCTGTTGACTTCGACCTTCGAACTCGAGTTGCGGACCTTCAGGTTGGCACTCGTGGTCTCCCACCTGGTATTCCCGATTCTAAATTTCGTCAAACTCGGCTGAACTGGTAGCGAGGTCAGAGGAGTACTGGCGCTCATATTCGTGTTGCATAAACTGGTTTACCAGCTGTGTATATAGACATGATCTTTCGTGGAGGTGGTGTTTCGGACTCGGAGTTCACGGAGGTTGGGAAGTGTGTTGAAATACCATATCTATGTTGTGTTATCAATGCAACAAAAACTCTCTTTAGGAGACAGACTCTAATAGTACAACCAGCGCCTATTATGCATGCCATTCTGGGACCTAAACATATCAAATTCGCGCTAATGCTGAACAGTGTCACCCATGTTTAAAAAGTGAGAATGCCCATCGTCTCAGGGTATTACAGCGGTGGTAGCTCCTCTCGACATATGGGACACTGAAGTCGAAATCTCATCCAACCTTCCAAGCAAGCGCTATGAAATATATGCCTGCAAGGTGTGACCATATATAAGCGACGAGCGAAGACACCAGCAACGCCGGTGTCTTCATCTTCGGCAGTGAGCACTGGTACCTCCAAGACTTCACGACAGATTGCGCAGTCGATACTCCTCGTCGTGCTTTGTTTCTTACTGCCATCATCGCCCGATGACCGGGCACGCTCGATACCCGGTGTGTCATCAGCAACCAGGCCAATTGGCAAACCACCAGCTTCGAGACTATCCTCGCGAAGAACAGGATGGTAGTCCCAAGCATCAGGGGCCCAGCCAGCGGGAATGCCAAAGCGGGGACCGATAATGTCTTGTGCAGCAAGAATGATAAGCTGTATCCAAAGCCAGGCGCAAAAGACAAGAAACGCATGCCGGTCCGAGCGGGCATAAAGAAAATTATCCTCTTTGATCCAGAAATAGGCTATGGGGAGAAGTCGTAAGATAGACTGACCAACGACGAATGGCCAGCCAAGAGCTCGGCGGCAGTTTCGACGAGTATTACGGAGAATTTGAGGAATCCACAGGGATAGGTAGATGAGGACACACAGATTCAGGAACAACGACCTCAGATTGGGATACCATGTTGTAGAAGAAATGGCCAGGAATATAATACATAGGGAGGAGAGGATCATGCGGCCGATGATGCTCTGAAAAGATTGGGGGGCCTCCTCAGCACGTTGCGCAGTTGTGGCGCCAGGGACTGCAGCAGCAGCAATCTCGGCATCAACATCTTGATCGGAGGGAACAATCACAGGCTGCTGCTGAGATCGAGGAGGGGGAGACATGGCCGGTTGGTGCGCTGTCACAGGCTCTGGCAAGAGTGATCTGTCTGAAGTCGCCGCTGCGGATAGTTCAGTGCCATTGGTGTTATCACCCATGTTGTTCGCTTCCCACTCACGTCGAGGCCGGGCTTCAGGGAGCTGAACTTCATGGACTTTGGCGAGAAAGCTTCCACCAATGGTCATGGACAGAAATGCGGCAAACAAGAGGGCCAATGTCGGCAGAAAGGTGGCGCCAGCAGATGATACCCAAGTTGCTGCAGCAGTGAATGTCATGCCGTCAACCATGAGCATCATGGCGATAGTCCAAAAGCTCACTCGACCCATGGTCGACGGGGTGCAAGACTCGCGCATCTGGTTCTTGAGGAGATTGACCTGACCAAATACAACGATTGCGTAGACAAGAATCCATGTTTTGACTTGGTAGAGCTGAACCTCTATCTTCATGCCTGTTAAGTGCTGGGCCTCACTTGGCCCAAAATCTGGTGGCCCTTTGGTCTCTAGGAAGAAGCCGCAGTCTGGAGAGTAGATGATAGCTGACATCTGGAGTTTGGGTATCTTTGGGATGGGTGCGCCAACAGGTGATTGTAACTCTGACTCAATAGCGTCGATAACAGACTCTAAAGCCTCCCGCGAAGATTCCTGAAAATCTAGGTTGAAATGGGTTCGACTTGGTGGAAAGACTTGCGCATACATAACATATTCGCAATGTGGCGATGGGTTAGTAGTGTATTGAGGGTTCTCCAGATCTGAAGTCCATGGTACAGTCTGGTCTGCATATATGTTCTCCCTCTTTGTCGCAATGGTGTGAGCGATCGACTCGTTAAGTAGCCTCTGACTAGACTGGAAGAAATCCTCACTTGGTGTAAGGTGTGGCAAGCCGAATATGCCCTCGAACTTCTCGCTGGTGGTGGTCATCAAAACCACGCCCTGACGTGGCCAATGAACGCCCCATAGCCTCATTTCCCAGTCATGGCCAGAGCCATGGGTATCCTCAATAGTCGTCGTGCCCTTGACACTCCGTATGAGACCTCCAGCGACGGGGACACTACTTTCAGTTGGCAATTGCTCATACTCGTTGATGGTTTGATTCCCTTCTAGGCGCAGCATCATGCGGCCTGTGCGACCAGTGATGTTACGCGCCCACGGCACATTATCACCAATCCAGTCCATATCAGGAACAATTTTGCTCAGATTGTAGCTGTTATATCCTCTAGAGATAGAACCTTTTGGCTTGACCCATTCTCCATGAACAGTCCCGGATGCATTCAACCAGATAGGCTCACCATGTCCGGTGTCCCATAGATTATGTTCTCCAACAGGTGGTATGGCATGTCGGCTGAAGGCCAAACTCCGCTCGCGGAACCTTTTCAAACCGCCCCAGGAGAGGTTATCATCCGCACGGAAACCCGTAAGATTTAAAAACGATGGCTTCGCCTTGGAGTCTTTCCCTGGGACTGGTGCGAAATCGCCCCATCGCGAAGCATTCAGCACGTCCAGAGCATCCTGAAAATGATCAAGTCTCTCGCCAGCGAGATCGGAAAGAGTCAGAGATTGACTTGAGTAGTCGCTATCGGGGAAGACGAGCCAAACAATGAAAACGATAAATATAAGTGTAGCGATTGGATGTTGGGCTTGAGGCATGATGGATAGATGGCCCACGACAGCGAGTGACTATCACTGTATCATGCTAAAATTGGGTTAGTCGTCGGTCCAAGACGACGTGGTAAAGGTGGTAATGATTGAAGAGGTTGAGCGTGATGAGGAATTGAGTTCGTAGATGTAGGCGGTGGCTGATACTTGGTGGCTGGTTAGCCTCTCCTCATGAGATATTGTTTGAGTTATGAGACCTGGTGTTCATGGATGTGGTACGTATCGCATCTCGGTGGTTGTTGGCTGAGCCCAGGTGCTGATGGTGCTAAAAAGAAATGCCGTATCCGTCTATTTTCCGGCACAGTATGAATAAGGGGCAGTTCAGCATCATCAAACAAACCAGACACAACCACTAACGCACATATACACACTCGCAAGACAAAGATTGCGCTTAAGAGACTACTTTGTGTATCTCGGTGTCTCTCTATATAGAACTTCCTTTCTTCAGTTTAGTTCTTACGATACCCCATCCTTTCGTCCTCCTATCACAATATCATGATGGCTAGCAACGAGCCGCAACCAGATCCCACAGCCAACAGCAAGCCTGAAGATGTATGTCTTACTCTTCTGCGGTTCAGACAACCGTATCTGCATTCGTTTTATGTAGTGTCGCACGGAGAACTCTTAAAATTGGGCTCAAGGCCTTCATGTATGGTTTCAACAGCACCCGCTGACTCGTTCTTTGTTACAGCCTTCAGATGATGCTCGCGCCGATGTCACAGCCGCTGTTGAAGAGCTCCTAAACTCTCTTTCTAATAAGTTTGCTGGTGTCTCGTCAGAAATCTTTGCGAAAAGTGAGTATCTAAGGGCTCGTATTCCGCAGCATCCCGCTAACATAGTGTGAAGTGGATGAGATGTCCCGGAGGCTGGATAATCTGGAAGCAGCTCTCCAAGAGGGCAAGGCGAAAGATGGAGGATCAACCAAGTCCTCGTAAGATTTGTGTTCAAATAAGGGATACAGGGTGTTTAGGCTTTCTCAGTTGTTTCGATTCATCACATGCCAATAGAAGTGCTAATATGTCTCGTTACAATTTTATCCTGTCGAGTCTAGTCGACTAAGTTCCAAATACATAAAACCCTTTGATTCGTGACTTCCTTTCTGATCTCATTTATCATATGCATGGTTCTTTACAGTTCATCCTTGATCTCTTCGACCTTCTCCTCGACCTTCTGGGTAAACTTGCGAAGAACGTTGGTCTTCTGCTGAATCTGGTCACGCTTGGCGGGGGCCAGTCCTCCCTTAGTAAGGATGCCGTCCAAACGGGCGAGCTCCTTCGACACCCAGTCATTGTTCGAGCTCAGCTTGTCAAAGACGCGCACGTAGTACTCGGCGTAGGTTTTCTGAGCAGAATCGGTGAGGTTCTCGACCTCCTTCTTGACCTCCTCGGCGACGTCAGCGATGGCAGCACCGCCTGTGATCTTGGCCACGAGCGTGTCAAGAGACTCAACGGTACCAGCAACGGTATCAAGGCCACCGCCGGTGACTCGGTGGGTTCCGGCATGCTCATTGATCCAATCAACAAAGGCCTGTTCACTGCGTCCACTTTCGTAGGCTACAGCCTTCTTGCTGCCAGCAGGGAACCACTTAATGGTTGGGTAGGACTTAACACCTTGCTCCTCGGCCACTGCCTTACTGTTGGGAGCTTCGGCATCAACCTTGGCGATCAGGACATTCTTCTCGTTTACGAATGTGTTGGCGAGGTCTTCCCAGGTAGGGGCAAGGCTCTTGCAGTCTGGAATATGTCAAGATTAGTAAGATTAAACGAAAGAATAGCGCAGGGAACACTAACGTCCGCACCACGGAGCGGTAAAGGCGACGAGAACATGCTTGTCGCCACCAATGGCTTTGGGAAATGTCGCATCGTTGAGGTAGGTAACCTCGCTGGGCAGCTCAAGCTTCTTCTTGGGTTTCACACCAGTCTTTTCAACGATGAAATTGGTCAGGCTCTCAAGGTCGCGGCCAGACTTGTAATCCTGAGGCTTGTTGCTCTTGCCATCGAAGAACTTAAGGGTAGGGAAACCCTGGATACCGAATCGCTTACCAAGCTCACGCTGGGCGTCGGCGTCGACTTTGGCGATTTGGATCTTGTCCTTTGCGTACTCGTAGGTATTGGCTAGATCCTCCCAGACAGGAGCAAGCGTCTTGCAGTGTCCACACCACGGAGCAAAGAACTCGACGAGGGTAGGTTTGCCGGACTTGAGAACGATATCGTCGAAATTGGAGGGAAGTAATTCGATGACGGCGGATTTGGCTGCGACGGTGGCAGCAAGGGCGCTCAGCACGAAGCTCTTGATAAGAACCATTTCTTATGATGAACTTGATTCGATTGTTTTTGGATGAAAAAGAAGTAAAAAAAGAAGAGCAAAATGAAGCAAAGCACTGTCTGCAATCAGAGAGGTGCTTGTTTCTGGAGAGTTGCTTGGAAATCCACCAGAGATGCCAGCTTGCATAGGAATGTCCGGCGTATGTGGACATCCCTGTAGGTTTAAAGCGGGACCTATACCTACCTACCTAGCTAAGGCGAGCTTCAGCTGTAAGGGTCTTGGTCAGCCATCATACCTATGTACAACAGCCCATAGTTTGGATTACATTTCTTTCGATGAAGGGTCCTTGATTAAGTTCTCTTTGGTTCTCCCCACTCACCATATTGTATAATCTCCTTTGAACTAACTAGTTGCAGAAATTAATAGCCATTTACCTTGGTTGTGGGCTACTCAATGGCCTAGTTATACGCTGTGTGTTAATGAAAACCTCAGCACAACTATAACATAAATTCTACCAGTATAAGGCAGCCATTTGAACGAAACTTGGCGATTCAGAACCTGCGAAACAGACAACAACGTCCATCAGAAATCCCCGGTAAACAGGACGTAGATGGGCATCTAAATCCAGCGCTTCTTGAAATACCATATTCGCGACAAGAGCGCTATGGTTCTTACAATTGGCCCGGCCGAGGCTCTTTTAGCTTCAACTCCAGGGTCTAAATTAGATCTTCTACAGAAACGCGATAATATTCTTGGCTGCTGAATGAAATCTCTGCGCAGGTTCATAGCAAAAACCAGCGTGGTGCATATAGGCGGTCAAATGAAGTACAATCTTGGCGGATATTTCTTGAGAACAACTCGCTCTCAGAAGGTACAAGCTTACGATTCTTGACAATCTTGCTGTGTAAAATGCTTACGACCCCAGCAGACGGTGCCGCCCTCACAATTATACACAGGAAATCGGGAATGGCATATTCAAGCTCATGCAGAAATCGAGTTTAAGCCAATGGTGCAAACAGACGCTTATGTTCGTTCGCTCTGCAGTGGATGCCAGGTAACCTTGTTGGACAGCTCCAGGAGAGCGGGTCCATCATTGAATTACCGGATCATTAATAGTCCGGAACCCGCTGTGCCCTGCTCTCACCCGAACTGGGGCTAGTAGGTGCACACAAGTAAAATTTCCAGCAGTAACCCAACTCGCGAATTCAAATCCTCCCGCAACCCCTCGAGCTTTCGGCCTTCAATCATCACCGCAAAGATGTCTCACGAAAGCGTCTGGAACTCCCGCCCCCGAAACTACGGCAAGGGCTCTCGCAGCTGGTACGAATATATATCTCCTTTGCCCGGAATTCCATGCGCCCGGTGGCGTCGAAATCATCGACCGAAAATAATTGATGCTAACATCTCGTAGCCGCGTCTGCAAGCACAAGGCCGGTCTCATCCGAAAGTACGACCTCAACCTGTGCCGTCAGTGCTTCCGTGAGAAGGCCAAGGATATCGGCTTCAACAAGGTGAGTTTTAATCGAGCGGAATCAACATGGGCCGCAACACCCAGGACAATGTTCCTTCAAGTAGTGGGAACAAGGAAACTGACCCAGGAATGCCTGCAGTACCGATAAACGATCATGACACCCGGTTTTCTCGGTTAAGGGATGAAGGGGGGACTGCTGGAGAGCATAGTATTGTGTGGATGGGGGGAACTCTCCAGCAGAACGTCAAAGGCCTCGCGGTAACAAAAAAAAGAGCACTCGGAAGGCGGCCGCTTGGAACAGGAGTTTTATGGCTTGCTTGGGTCCCTCAGGAAGATCGTGCGTCTGACGAAAATCCTCCGAGGATAGACGAATACCATTGCATCGGACCTCGATCATGTCTCTGTGTCCTGTTTTATCCTCCCACTTTTTCCGCATGACTAGCCTGTGGCTATGGAGTGCATCGAGTCAATGTGATTAATGACAATCCTAAAGAAAACTCCAAGTGCTGGCCCTCACGCATCCTTGAAGACCCTGTTGTGCTCCTCAAATGTTGATCCAGTCGTCATTACTTTTCACAGCCACAATGACCATACTGCCGCAATGGACAACTGATTCAAGGCGAAATGGTTGTTTTTCGTTTATAAGTCTTATTACTGCCTCCCCTAAATTTTATCTATTTCAGATCACCAAGAAGGTGGGAGGAAGCAGAGCGGAGATCTTCGAGACCCTAGGCCAGCTAAATAAACATACAGGAGCCAAAATGGACTCAAAGAAAGACATTGCATGATTGTACATAAGCGTAATAATTCGTACACCGTCCCCGTTAACCTTTTCATTTCTTGTCTAAAACGCCGCTTATTTGAGGATGCGAGTGCAGAGACCAGTAGCGACAGTTCGGCCACCCTCACGGATGTTAAATCGCTGACCAACCTCAATAGCATTGGGGTGACCCATGGTGACAACCATCTCGGTGTTGTCACCAGGCATGACCATCTTACTGGAAGCATCCTCAGTACCTTCAGGGAAAGTCAGGTCAATGGACTCATCTGCAGTTCGGAGGTAGAGCTGGGGTCGGTAGTGCTCCTGGAAACCGGTGTGTCGGCCACCCTCCTCCTTGGAGAGGACGTAGAGGGAAGCGAGAAACTGGGTGTGAGACTTCACGGTGCCAGGAGCACAGACGACCATACCACGACGGACATCCTCACGGCGAACACCTCGGATGAGGAGACCAGAGTTGTCACCAGCCTGGGACTGCTCACAAGACTTCTTGAAGGTCTCGATGTCGGTAACCTTGGTCTTGATAACCTCCTGACCCTTTCCGACAAGCTCGATCTCCTGATCACGCTTCAGAACACCACGCTCCACACGGCCAGACACGACGGTACCGCGGCCAGCAATGGAGAAGACATCCTCAACGGACATAAGGAAGGGCTTGTCAAGGTCACGCTCGGGGGTGGGGATCCACTCGTCGACGGCAGCAAGAAGCTCATCGATCTTCTCGGTACCAATCTCAGGGCGCTGGTTCTGGAGAGACATGAGAGCAGAGCCCATGATGACGGGAGTGTCGTCGCCTTCGAAGCCGTAGGTGTTGAGAAGCTCGCGCATCTCCATCTCGACGAGCTCAAGCATCTCGGGGTCATCAATGGCATCGACCTTGTTGACAAAAACGACAATTCGCTGGACACCAACCTGACGAGCGAGGAGCAAGTGTTCACGGGTCTGAGGCATCTGTCCATCGGAAGCAGCAACAACGATGATAGCACCGTCCATGTTGGCTGCACCAGTAATCATGTTCTTGATGTAATCGGCGTGACCAGGGCAATCGACGTGGGAGTAGTGGCGGTTGTCGGTGGCGTACTCGATGTGTGCGGTCGAGATGGTAATACCACGCTTTCGCTCCTCAGGAGCCTTGTCAATGGCACCATACTCGAGGAAGTTGGCGAGGCCCTTGTCAGCCTGTCGCTTTGTGATGGCAGCAGAAAGAGTGGTCTGGGATTAAGAGTCAGTTGGGGCTTGAGAGAGAAAGAGAGAGGAGGGGTTATAGGATAGAGGACGCAGTCATACCTTGCCGTGATCGACGTGACCAATTGTACCGATGTTCACATGAGGCTTTGATCGCTCAAAAACAGCATATGTGCGGTAAAGGTTGAGGACACCGGAGGTGTTCTGCTTGCTAAAGGCGGACTGAAGAGGGTTGATGGGGTTAGCCCGTAGACCTTGTCGGGCGGTGCGCAGGAAAGGCGCAAGGGATCGGAAAGCAGTAGACATTGTGGTGGCTCCCTCTAGATAGTATAAATGACAATTAAAGACGAGATGAAGCTGAGAGAAAAGGGAACAGAGGCGAGAAACACACGATGGTGCTGTCGGGGTGCACGAGGAGGCGGAGATGAAGATGGGAAACGGCTATAATGAGGCCTCGAAAATTTCTCGAGCTATCAAGCCAGGCCTCTTGTCTCGCTCTAAAGGCGACTGTCTGTTCGGATATGTGGTGGAGCCCGCCCAGTTTTACGCCCACTCAGACCACAAGGAAATAAAACGGGTAGATCACGTGGAGTTGATGAAGCTCAGGTTCCATCAAGATCCTAAGGTATACTTATGACCTACTTACAACTTTATACAAGGTATGAAGGGTGTTTTGCACGGAACAGCTGAAGGGTTTTATAATTTTGAAAGCGTATGAGTTGCGCTTCTTTATATAGGTGTAAATTGACCAATTTTGGATGGGCAATGGTGCTTTTCTGGCTGCCAGATTATACAATGTATCAATGACTCGGGACTCATAGTACTTAGCATACTATGCTTCCATGCCCTCAGGGAATTTCTAAATAATTCTCGGAATCCGTAGGATCTGAAGTACTATAGCATATCTGAAGTTATCGGGATGTTTCTACCAAAACATTTCGCGAAGCACTGCCAGCCATATGCCTTCAACAATAGCATATTACCGTACAAGTATCCTGTACCCTCATCTTATTTGCGGGTTCCAGAATTTGACCAGTGAGACGGGTCCATCAGAGAAGGCCAACTAAAAAGCCTCCCAAGTCGCGCGCCATATAAAAATCTCAACCGCAGCACCTCAACTCACAAGCTTTGACATCTTTCCCTCTCCTCCTTGAATCAAGCATTACTCCTTATAATATCCTGGAACCATTGTTTCCGTCGTTTTAAGCTACAACACCTGGACATCTTCACGAATACGATTACTAAACTCACCTGGTTTAAACGCGACCGTCTCTTCAGACCTTCAACAGCGACAACTGCAACCTCCTAAGCAGGTTCATTCACAAACCTGTAGCCCGTTTCTAAAGTAACTGAAAGCGCTTGAAATGGATCCTGTTGGTCAACAACAGCAGCACCAGGGCGAGCAACCTGAACTCAATGCCTTCGGAAAACTCACTGCCCAGTTCCTGCAGTATGGAGCAAATGCATCCAACAACATTTCAAACGCCTTCGACAGCATGGACACAAAAGCATGGCTCCGTCTGACTGTCATTGTCGGTGGCTACATGCTGCTGCGCCCCTTGTTCCTCAAGTTCGTTACTAAGGGGGCTGTCCAAAAGATGGAGGATGAAGATGCCCGCGAAAAGCGCAAGGCACAGATTTCTCCCAATGAGCTACGTGGACTAGTTGAGGATGAGCCTGAGATTGACGAGGAGGGCGATGGCACTGGTGCCGATTGGGGCCAGAAGGCTAGAGTGAGGCAGAGGACTATGCTGAAGGATCTTCTCGAAGCTGAGGAACGAAGGAGGGAAGAAGAGGAGGACGATAAGGACATTGCTGATCTTCTAGAGGACTAGAGTCTCATCATCTTGGCTTCTTTGGGCGCATTGATGGGGAGTTTCTGATTTGGCTGATTGAAAGTGACAAGAGGGTCACATCACGAGCTGCAAGCACGTCTCCTAGACTGGCCATTGACTTGATTGAAAACTTGGACACCTCCACTTCGGTTTCTTGTAAAACGCAGGTTTAAGCTGGTTTTCCCAGGGAGGCTGATTCTTCTGATCAGAATGAATCCCACCAGACCATACATACTGATAATCTAAGAAAGCGGAAGAAAGAAGTAGTCTGAAGCATAATATTATTACATATGTATAGTGTCGCCGTTGTTTGGGAAGCATGAAGATTATGGAGTTGACCTAGGATACCCATGCTAATTCGATATATCATAGAATGCAACCAGAGCTTCCAACCGAATGTGGTTCACGTTGACCGGGGAACAGGCATACCCACGACTGACGGGTCAAGTAGTTCAGCATTGTATCGCTGAAAGTACACATGTAAGAAAGCATTAAGACAAACTTGATAATCTGACGCAAGGAATATAATGATAATTTGTTTTTACATGTGGACTTACAAGTATTTCTGGCACCTACAACTAGCGATAGCATTATGTATTAATATCCGTGGCTATCAGGCACTGAGTACGCCACCTTTGACCAGTTTTGATAGCCCTATAAGGCATGACAATAAGTGCTGGGAATGGGCGATTATCCCACACGAATGAATGAGAGGCATTGTCATCTATTGATATTATTGGCAATCCCTCCGGTGTCAGGGAGCTAGTGAGCAGAAGTGATATCATGTCTTGGGATTACCACTAGAGGTTATTTGAAGCACCTAATCTGAAGGCATGTAAAGATCCGCCTGCTGTATTACTATGTACAACCGTTCGATAATGCATAAAGTTCTGTGTCGGGTTACCAAGATATGATATCCATGATCCAACTTGTGGTGATACGTTACCCTTGAGCAAATCGGTGATTTTTAAGGTGGCTTTGGCTTTGAATGGCATGCAAATCGAAACGTAGGAGGGGCAACCTGGCGGGGGTATTGGAGAGGGGTGGCAGGGTAGATGCCCAGCTGCCCACCAAGAGGTACTTCGAATTGCGTGACCCTACAGCCAATTGTCAAGTACTCCAACTGATTGTGCTATGTCATCTGGCTTCGTACTTCGATTTGGACCCAAACTGCGCCCCAAGGCATCTCCGACACCTTCTCGTTCCTTCTGACGTCGCCGCCTTGAAACCAAAACTATAACCCACGAAGTAGATCGTGTCTTTTTTCTGCATTTTTGTTTAGGCTACCAGGCTTGAGCTTATAGTTTCGGCTTCAGCATTCACTTAGAACGTTTCTCAACGGGTGGTAGACCTGGACTGCGAACTATTTTGGAGCGCCCGCACCAATAACAACCTAACCTTACCGTCTCCAGCAGGCCTGTGCGACAATAGAAAACAAACTCCAGCAAACTGCCCGAACTGCGACTCGATCTGAGCAGATCTACTTGGCTGTCCCTCGTTTTATGATCCGTGGTCGCATTTGCTGGTCCTGTTCCCTCGGTAGTGTATCATGATTTCGTGCCGATCAGACATATAGACGCTTGCATCATGGGCGAATCGTTTGACATACAGAACCTCCTCCAGGCGGGTTACTTCACAACTTCTCGAGCCAAGAGTCCGAAGCCGTATGGTCACCGAGATCTTACAAGAGAACTACCACTTACACAGAAAAACAGTCCATCATCACCAAAGGTAGATGATCGTCCTTCCTCTCAACCCCCACCGTCGCAGCAACCACCATATCAGCTACCGTACTACCCTTTAATACCACGACCACGGTCCGCCGCGCCCGCACGAGTACCAAGAGTTAGACCGCCTCCCCCATCTGTGGAAGATGAGGAAGTTTCTCTCAAGCGAGAGCATGGCGTGTGCCTCGCAAAGTATCAGGAAGAAGAGCCTCCATCTCGTGGAGATATTGAACAGAACCCTATGATAATGGAAGTACATGAATATAACCCTGAGCGGCGCTTTGTCATTCTGACAGGATCATCAAGCGGCTCAGAGGGTGGTGAAGCTGAAACGAGGGTTGGGTCGGACAGGAGACGTGAGACTGAGAGAAGAAGAGAAGAGGACCGACGCAATGAGCCAAGCAGGAGACCTGAACCTGAGCGAAGATCTGAACCTGAACGAAGACCTGAACCCGAAATTAGGAGCGAGAGAAAAACTCCTCATACTGACCGGTTTGAGAAAGCCCAAAGGAATGAGCGGCTCGAGCGACAAGATCGGCCATCTGGTGACGCATACACGGATACAAAATCCGGCCGGAGATACGATACTACTCTCAAGGTTGATGCAACAACGAGCAGGGAGCGTAGTCGACCACCGTTGGAAAAGAGACGGAGTCGGCAGGATCTACCTCGACTCGAAACCGAATTTAGAGACGACCAACTCCCCGAAAAATACCGTACTCGTCCTTCAGCTCCTGCTAGTGGACGACATGATCAGCCCCCTGCACGACCCCCAAAGATTCCTCTTGATCCCCAGCTCGCACCAGAGGTTATTAAAAGTAGCGCCAGCGGACGGGATCAAGCGTACTATGGACAGTCTCAGAGTGCTTCTCGTAGGTCTCCTACTCGACCAGGGCATGTATCAAGCGCCCCTAATGAGCGACGATATGATACTGGTCACACTCGTACTTCTTCAACCGCTTCCACCTCCAAGCGTACGAATGTTGAGACTGATAAACCGACACGCCCCCTCTCAAAAGAGCGGGTTGGAGATACATCAGCTCGCCGTCTTTCCAAGGATCGTGATGAGCAAGCTGTGCGTCCGCTTTCAAAAGAACGAGTTGGAACTGAATCCTCTTACCGAGGCGATTACTTACCAAGAAGTACCAAGAAAGATAGATCCCCTTCCTATGGGAGGACTGATCGTGAAGATTATGGAAGATCATCGACACTCCCTCCTCGTGAGCCAACACGGGAACCAACAATAAGACGTGATGACCGCCGTGATGATCGAGGCGATGACAATCGATCTGGTGACGATCATCCAAAAGGCCCACGGGAATTGCACCCCAGACGTAAGAAGTCGGTCGTGTTGCAGGATGAACGCGAATCTCAGCCAAAGCTGGAAAAGGTTGATGCACCAAGTGGTCCCCGATTGAGACCAGGAGGAGCCACGATGCCTATCCCAGTCGTTATCCCCACGGGTTCGGCAGTCTCAGATGATTTTACTCAAAACTTGCGATCTGCGTCAACGTTTCCAGTTGCTCGAGATAAGCATGTTCTTCCGGAGAGGCCTAAAAATGAGCTTCCATATCCTGTGGATGAGGACACTTTGATCGACCCTTTCGATACCCGCGGCAAGTCTGAAAGGATTGGTAGGCCACGATCCCAATACGAACCAGACCCAATTATATCAATGCCAGAGATGCCAACACCTATTGCCATCGGCCCCGAAATACCACTTGAAGCCAGGCCAGCATCAGCTATTTCATCTGCCACTCGCTCTCCAGCTTCTTCGCAATCATGGCAACCTCCAATATTTGACCCCAATCGAGATGGCGTTCGCCTTGAAAAACCGGTGGGGTCTGTTAGGCGTCATTCGGAGCATCAAGAAGCGACAGGTGTAACCACGTTCCCTGAATGCCGCCGCAAGCATCCTGTTGCAGGTTTGGTGGATTGGCTTACACTGCCTCGTACAGAGTTCAACATTTGTCCTGATTGTTATGGTTCCGTCTTCGCCAAAACCGAATACCGAAAGCCATTCCAACCGATGCTTCGCCCCACGGCTCAAGCGATTGCATGCGATTTTGGCGTTGGACCATGGTATCGCATTGCTTGGCTCCTTACCTTGAAAAACGAATTGCCGGATCTACGACTCTTTCATGAGGTTGCCAAAGCCATATCTACCACTTACAGCCTCCCGTGCCCTGGTGATAGAGTCACCACCCGTAACTGGCTGACGCTCTGGAACCCACACACTCGACAGCCTGTATATGATTTTACCATATGTCCCCAATGCGCTCAAATTATCCAGGCACTGTTCCCTAATCTGACTGGCATTTTCATTCCTCTAGACTCCCGCTCAGAACCTACCGGGGGGCTTTGCGCTATGCGTTTTAAGCCAAAAAGAAAGCGTTTCGTCATGTACTTTGACGCCATGGAAACTACTTCAGATCAAGCTCGACTGGAACAGGAAGAGCCAGACCTTGGCACTCTTGCACAAGAAGTTGAGAAAATGGCCGCAGTGAGCGAGTGTCAAGAGGACAAGCCAATTACCAACGGATACTGGCATACCATGCAATACCTTCGACAGTTTTCTGTCTGTGGTGAATGCTTCGATGAGGTTGTCAGGCCATTGATAAAAGACGACAATGTCATCGCTCGCAACTTTTATATGAAGCCACAAAAGCTGCCACTCGCAACCTGCCAGCTCTACTCTAATCGAATGAGAGAGATTTTCAGAAAGGCATGCCGGTGGAATGACCCCAAATACTTAGAAGCTAAGGTACTTGAGAGGATGGACGTCGAAGCCATGATTCACGACAAACTGGCCAAGCTGGATAGATCCAAACACGAAGACGAGGATTGGGTTGAGGAACAGGTAGATAAGTATATTCAAGAGTGGAAGAGGTGGGAATGATGAGATATGACGGGAGGGACACAATATGGTGGGATATCTGCATTTTGGAGTATTTAGAAGGATATAACGATGGCATATACTTATGCTAATACGGAGCGACTTGAGTGAGCCTTTATGAGAATGACACGAACATTATATAAACATTGCCTATGTTGTCTCTACCTTAGTACCTACTAATCCAAGCGATAGTGCTTTCATTGTAAGCCACGGTGATTCCCCGGGATGAGTACGAGTAGTGTTACTCGCACTGTTATTTAGTGGGATGCAAACTCGCTACGTGAAGTGGGGCAGAATTAGGGTCTCTCCGCCCACCAAACCGCAAAAATATCCTAACTGAAATTTCGTGAGCCTCGCAACCTCCCACTCCATCACCAATTTCGACGCCGCACGACCCGAGGTAAGAGCTCAACGCCAGCTGTTGCAATTGATCTGGACCTTTTCCATACTAACTCAAGCATTATCAATAGGTCCAAGTCTCAACCTTCGCAATGGCTTCGCGACCTACCGTCTCTATCATCGGCAAAGATGGTGCTCCCACTGGAGCTACCCACGCCATTCCCGCCGTCTTCACCAGCCCGATCCGACCGGACATTGTCCAGCAGGTTCACACCGGTATCGCTAAGAACAAGCGACAGCCTTATGCTGTGAGCGAGAAGGCCGGTCACCAGACCTCTGCCGAGTCTTGGGGAACTGGTTAGTACACGATGTTTTTTTTTTAACCCAGATTTATGGTTCTAGAGAGGAAATTTTCTGTGGGCGGGGAGAAAATCGCGGAATTGGACGAGGGAGAGACGAAAAATGCTATGGGATTGCACGGCGATGAGCAGAACAACAGGCTAACCACATTGCAAACAGGTCGTGCTGTCGCCCGTATTCCCCGTGTCTCTGGTGGTGGTACTCACCGTGCTGGTCAGGCTGCCTTCGGTAACATGTGTCGTTCTGGTCGCATGTTTGCCCCTACCAAGATCTGGCGCAAGTGGCACATCAAGGTCAACCAGGGTCAGAAGTAAGTCTTTTTTCGACCACGAGGCTCGTAATTTCAAGGCTAACGTACAAAACCAGGCGATACGCCGTCGTCTCTGCTCTCGCTGCCTCCGCTGCCGTTCCCCTGCTCCAGGCCCGTGGCCACCAGGTCAACTCTGTCCCTGAGGTTCCTCTGGTTGTCGACTCCGCCGTCTTCGAGGGTGCTGCCATTGCCAAGACCGCTGCTGCTTTCGGTCTCCTGAAGGCTGTTGGCGCTGGTCCCGACATCGAGAAGGTCAAGGGCTCTAAGAAGCTCCGTGCTGGTAAGGGCAAGCTCCGTGGCCGACGCCACCGCCAGCGACGTGGCCCTCTTGTCATCTACGACCCCGAGACCGATGGCAAGGAGCTCGTCACTGCTTTCCGCAACATCACTGGTGTCGAGACCTCTCCTGTCACCGCTCTCAACCTCCTCCAGCTCGCCCCTGGTGGTCACCTCGGCCGCTTCATCGTCTGGACCTCTGCTGCCTTCAAGGCCCTTGACGAGATCTACGGTTCCACCACTGAGGCCTCTGCCCACAAGCGTGACTTCCTCCTCCCCTCCAACGTTGTCTCTCAGGCCGATCTTACTCGTCTGATCAACAGCTCTGAAATCCAGAGCTCTCTCAACGCTCCCAAGGGCGATGCTGTCACCCGCCGATCTGCTGTCCAGAAGAAGAACCCTCTTAAAAACAAGCAGGTCATGCTTCGCCTGAACCCTTATGCCTCCGTGTTTGCTCAGGAGGCTCAGAAGAAGCAGAACTAAAATAATTCTCGACTTGCTGGGTGTGCAGCGGGTTAAGACGGAACTAGATGACGGGTCTTGCATGGTTTGATATTGAGGCGTAACGGCTTCTTTGACGGTTGAGCTCTATTAAAAATGAATCAGAGATATGATACGAATTACAGCCTGACTCGGCATTGGTTCCACAACTTGATGCTTATTTACCGTGACTGTGATCTTGGCTCGCTACGTTTGCTTTCAGTGTGATTGTCATAATAGTAGTTGTTTTCATTTCCATGATTGATACCGTACACGTTTGTGGCATCGAGGCTGTCCTGTACAGTGACTATCTCTTATGTTGGCAGCACGGGCTATTTTCTTGCCCGCTGCTCGTTATGTAGTAACTCTGTCATTTATTTGCTCTAGCTGAGCAACTCTTCGAGTAGCTTCTCAATCTGTACCGGATCGTTAATCTTGAAGAATTCACCCACAGATCGCGCGAATCTGCTTGAGCCGTCGTCAATATTCTCGTCGCTCTCTGCTGCAAAGCACAGTCGTATATACTGCCAGCCACGCTTTTCCCGAATCTCCGGCGTGGCACTGAACATGCTACCAGGGCTGCCCAGCACCAGATGAGGTGCATGTGTACTATGGATCAAGAATGCATTCGCCAGTGCGGTGCCATCAATGACAGGGGCAATATCACCTCCCCTGGACTGGTAGAGAGGATGCTTCTCGAAGTGGACACGCACCCAGACAAACATCCCTCCACGGGGCCAGTCGAAATCGAACAGGCGTATCTTGCTGATGACGTCCCGGTCCAAGTTTGGGTCTTGGGGCGTTGACTGCCTCGGAGCAAATGCATTCTTCTCAAGGATAGAGCACATTCGGGTCATGCGACGCTCATACTCGCCACGAAGTCCCTCAAGCCATCGCACCCAACCATCAAGCTGCCAGCCAGTAAACGAGTGCTTCTCTGCTTCCGGGAGAGAGGAGAATGTCTCAAGAGCTGATGAGTGAGGGCCGAGAATGGCTTGAGCAATGAGTGCTTGGACGAAACCCGAGGGCTGGCCAGTGCTGGTCTCTGCGATCCTATTCATCAAAAGTCAGCCTTTACGATATTGATGACTGAGATACAGAGTAGCATACCTAGTAAGACGTTCGATGATTGCAGGTTGTGCAGTGACATAACCCAATCGGGAACCAGGAGCAACTGTTTTGGAAAAGGTATCGAGGCGAATGACACGGCCGTCAACATCAATGCTAAGATATGATGGAACAAGCGAATCTATGAAGTCGTAGCCAGATGACTTGACTGTCTTGTGTGAATCGGCCACTGAGGGAATAGCATAGCCCCTAGCTTTGGCTTCGTGTATCGCAGCGGAAGGGAACTGCAGATACCAATACGGATCATCTTCGACAATGATGATGTCGTACTTGCTTGCCAGCGCGTAGATCTCCTTTCGTCTCTTAACGCCTACAACACCACTGGTAGGGTTATCTCCCATGCTGTATTCAGCGGTCAGTATACGCGCGGGTTCTTAATTAAGCCAAATTACTCACGTCACCGTGTATAAGAAATGTGGCAATCGTCCGTTTTGAGTATTCCAGTTCTCGAGCACCTCTCGCAGACCACCAGATCCTTCGACTATCATACCTTCTTCGTCAATCTCAACTGGAACAACGTTGACTCCAAGAGGCCGAGCTTGAGTAAGGATGTTACCAAACACAAAGGTCTCACAGAGCATGCCCGGCCGCTCTTCCACAGGATGTAACCCCTCATACCAGGGGTCAACCAGGAGCTGAAGGACCTTTGAGAACCCATCCGTGCCGCCATTGTTAAGGATGACATCCGCGCCACCTTGGTATGGAACGTTTGGGTGAAGTACTTGGTTCGTGAATTGTCTAATGAAAGAGTGCAGTGGCGGGTAGCCAGTCACCTGTCCATACTGAAGGGCAGTGGCAAGGTCAACCTTCTTAGTGATGTCTGGTTCGTTTAGAATCTTTGGTATAGAGATCCTAGACGAAGTTTTGTTGTAGTCTGGATTTCTCGGGGCGTTTCTGTCTGGACTGTTGGTGTATCCAATAACACTACCTGACAGAGACTCAATTGATGCCTTGTCGGGGTAATTCGGTGAAGGCTCCCAACGGTCCGCTTTGGATATCTGAGCTTCCAAGGTATCGAAGGGGAAATATTTGACATTGGGCATTCCTACCGGCCGTGTTAGTACAGACGTGTAAGACGGAGACTAACAATCAAAGTTTCGGTGCCTCTGTGCCGGGATTGTCGATCACCGACGGAATCCTACTCACCTCCAGCAAAATTACTGATACCCGGAATCTGCATGAATTTGTAAAAGGCCTTGATATTGCTCGGCTTGCGATTTCTAGTCACTCTCGAGAACAGGTGCGACAGATCTTTGGGTGGAGGTAGAGCTTGGAGAGCCGTCACAGCTGGCGAAGCCGGGGCCGTAGCATCAGTTGCGGATGGTGCCATTGCCAATATCAAGAGCAGTTGACTTTTCAGAAATTGTTATGTTTTCAGGCAAGATCATGGAGGACGTAAAGGCAATCAATATGTAAGAATGAAAGAACACAAGCAGATAAAATGGATGTTCTTTTCCCCTCTTCAAGTACCCTTGACGTTTCTTCGCGTATCTCTAACCGGATGTTCTAATGATAAGGCAATCCAACTATTGCCCTGTCTGGGTTGGACCGGACCTGTTCAATCGCATTCCCGATGGCCGAATTGCCCCCAAACGTTGGATCCATGGTCCTTTGAGCTGCATTACAAATCCAACCCCGACTCCCGCCATTCTAACCCACCATCACAACATCATTGCACTCGCACCATCCCAAAAGACCCCATAGTTTGCCGAATCGGACATGGAGTGAGTGGAAACCACCACCAACGGTTTGCTTGACAGTCTCAAGCCCCTGTCCTAAGCATCCTATCACATCGTCTGGGGTCAAGGGGATATTGAATCGCAAAGTCCTAGACAAATGGCGAAACTGTATTGCGAATTTCCGTAATACCTCGTTTTGCAGTCTTAATCAGAGCTCTTCTCCCCCCTTCTCCACGTCAGGTTGAGCTCCAGGCTCAAAGTGAAACCCAATCTCTTCAAAGGTCTGAGCCTTGCAGCCCAGTTGTTCGAATTTGGCCTTGGCTTTGAGGAACATGCTGCGCTGCCACATAAGTTCGTCATTCCAGTAAGGCGGCTCTTTTCCTGGTCGCTTGGCCTTCATAACCCAGTCGTGCAATTTGTTGATGTAGTGGCCATCTCCGTCGGGACCAAACACATGTAAAGCGTCGTCTTCCTGCTTCTCCAATGCCTGACTCCAAGCTTCCATTGCTTCCTGAGAAGGGAGCTCAATGTCGTTGGACCACACAGCTGAAAACAGAGCTGCTTGGCTCTCACTCAATGGCCAAGGGGCTGCCTTCATGTTGAGACCTGGGAAAACGAGGGTTGGATGCTGGAGATTGAAAACATGCTGGTACAATCCATGCACGCCTCGGCCTGTGGTAATGAGCTGGTGGCCTAGATCCCCAAGAAATGGGAAGCTAAAGAGGAAGCCGGTGCAGAAGATGATGGCGTCAACATCCGTCTCAACTCGGCCATCCTTGAAACGGATTCCCTTCTCCTCAACCAAGAACTCCTCAACCTCTGCTGTTTCCGTACACCCAGAGTGAGCTAGTCGATCTGGGGGTGTAGGATGCCGGACAGACAAGATAGCAGGCTTTCTACACTCCTGATTGATCTGCAAAGCAATGTCGAGCCCAGACGGGCCATTACCAATCACAACTACCTTGCTGTCTCTAAACGGATAGGGAGTGCGATACTGTTTGGAGTGCGTAATCACTCCGGGGTAGGCCTCGTTAAACTCTTTCAAGTTCTTCATATTGGGCAGATAGGGTATAGAGTAGTGACCGTTCGCAACGACCAAGGCATCAAAGGTATCCGTGGTTATGTCGCCACTATTGATAGTTGATTGTGTTTCAACCTCCCATCTGTCCCGACCATCTCGCACTTTCAGATTCACCCGCTCGACGCGTCGACAAAAACGAATTAGGGGTTTGACGTCCTCTGCATACTTGACCAGATAGTCCTCGATCATAGGCCTCTCGGGGAAGAGCTTGGAGTCCTCGGGAAAGGCTTGGTCGGAAAAACTCATGACTTCTTTTGGGATATTGGCGTGTAGGTTCTCGTACATCGGCGAAGTGAATATCGGAGCTGACGTCGAATTCCATCTTATGGGGTTTTCAGGAGGGCAATGAGGATCTTCTTGAGGCACAGGACAAGTTCCTGGGGCTAACCCATAGTATCGCCATATGCCGCCAACATGGTCCTGCTGCTCGAAGATGGTAATGTCTTTAAACCCCTTTGCAATGAGATATTTCGCTGCCGCAAGTCCAGTAGGACCGGCCCCGATGATTGCGATTTTGTGGACGTCGAAAGGCGTCGGCTGAGTCAGAGAGCCCATATTGTGCTGTAAGAGATGAAGCAACTAATAAGAAGCCTCCCGTCCTAAACATGAACCAATTCTTCACTGGTGGAAAGTTGTGAAGCAGGAAAAGATAAATCAGCGAATCAACAAGTTGCCTAGGTAATCAAATTCTTCTATGGACAAGCCTGGGAAGAGTCATCCGCTTTCCCTTGCCATCAAGATACGCCTAAATCTGAGTGGGGGGTAGGAGCCATTTCGACTTTGTCCCGACTCTTTTTACTGCTTCTGTTAAGTCACAGTAGTTCGGTGCTTCCCATTGGAAGTCCTGGCCTGCTGTCGGCCCCAGAGCCGCATAAGAGCCGCCGTCGAAGACCCGACGATTTTCAACAGCACTTCAGTGATAGACTGATAAGGTACTCTGTAGGCTAGACCACAATCCCTTCACCGCCTTCTACTTTCGGACCTATCCCCACCACAGCTTCCTCCTTGCTCAGAAGCTTGCATATCGATTTCACTGTTCCAACAACAATTCACTCCACGAGCAAATCAGCGCTTCGAACGCGTTTAATAGCACCTTGACCAACGGGAACGACATACGAAATGCGACAATCATAAAATCATAGAAATAACAACAAAAACTGTCGCACATGATTTAATACAGCACACGGTCCCTCTGGCTTTTCAGGTCCCGCCGACGCGACTTACATTGCGACCAAACCACGATGAACAACTCGCAACCCACAACGTCACTGCTCGATCAGGGCGAGCCTATATCAATCGCCCAGCTCAGTCCGGATGTCCCAAGCCAAGATGCGCGAGTCATAATTGGCACTGTAACTATCACATGGCCATTTAGTATCCTCAACAAATCGATCGCATTTCTTTTAGCTGAGCGAGACTTTCGGCTACGACGCGAGAATGGCCAGGTGCGGATCCGTTTCCATGGTGCAGCCGCTAGGGCGATCGCAGATTCATCGCTAGGAGCTGGGGATGAGGTTCGTGTGAGCCTGCAGGGTGTTAAATGGGAGAAGAACGAGACGCAGACTCAAGTCGCAGGAAGCACTCTTGCATGGCAGCTCGAATTCTCGAATCGCTTGGTACTTGGAATCCATCGACCCAGAGAAGAAAGAGGCACATTGCTCAACATCGACACCCCAGACGTGGAGACGGGAGTCACTACCACTAACGGCCAAATTGATAATACTGACCAAGTCGACACCCTCACACCCGTGCCCGAGCGACCTGCTACGCCTACGCCTTTATCTCCAGAAGCCACCTTGCCTTTGAAACGAACTGCTTCATCGACCTTGGATCCTCTTGAATTCGCTTCGCCTGCCTTCCTCAAACGAGCGCGTGTCTCTTACGGGGCATTATTCGAAGGCGACATGGACATGCTAGATGACGAAGTTGGCAGGACCAAGTCGAAAAAGCGCACACGGTTCAGTCTACCTGCCAAATCTTGGCGTTACACTAGCCGATCCCCTAGTCCTGAGCCTGAGAATGATCATGAAGAGGAAGAAAAAGAGGAGTCCTATATAAGTAGTGTCTCGCAGCGCAATGGTGAGACAGAAGATACTACCACGAACACACCAGCGCGGCCAGTGATGGTAGATCAAGGTAGTCAAACAGTATACATTGACTTTACTCCAATGTCCAGTGTGCAGGTTTCGGCTGAATCAAGACCAGTGTTTGGGTTGACACAGACGACCCCGACACCATTTACCCGAGCGAGACCTTTTGACAGGGACGACTCTCTCATGAACCAGTCTTTACCACTCGCAGAAGACTCGGCAACACCGCAGGTGATGCCACAGGAGACAGACGAATATTCACTGGATCATACCCCAAATAACATGAACACCGATATGCCTTTCAGCTTCACCCCACAGACCGTACTCTTTCCTCAGGCTCCGGGCTATTTTTCGGGAGAAAGTTCTCGAGATATTGTAACAAATTCGTCCAGTTTTGTTTCAAGAGGAGTAGATTATCCAGCTGAGTTCCTGGAGACCGAAAATCTCCCTCAGAATGCTGTAGAAGCTCTTGCGGGTCTCGCTGGTCATGAATCAGCGTTTCACTCTACATTCGCTGCGACTTCGCAACCGCCTCAGACTGCCTGGGCTGTAGAATCATCCCCTGGACCCCGCTCTGTAGTTGCTAGTAGCGACGCTGAGAATCCAGTTGAAATCTTGAGCTCTTCGCCATTAAGAGAACAAGGGTCGCCGGAGTCCAGCAGAGACCGCCAGTTATCTCCCTCACAAGAGAACACGGATATGAACACAACCGCAAACGCATCTCCAGAACCCACGCTCGAGGAACCGGCCAGTGAAGCAGAGTATTATCGCGATGGTGGTGATGAGCCTGGCGATGATTACGACTTAAGGAAGTACTCCCGCACGCACGATGACGATGACGACATAGAGACATCAGAAGAGGAACCCGATCTAGATACCAATGACCCTGATACGCAAATCATGAGCCCCGACGAAGATGACGCGGATGGCGACGAAGATGTCGTAAATCAAGAGGAATATCTTGACGACGAATACCCTGACACGTACGAGCAACGATCCGACGCTGAAGCGGAAGAGTACGAAGGGTCTGAAGGTGATGCGGAAGGTGAATATGACTCGGATGAATATGATTACTATGATGAAGATGGCGCAGAAGAGGAAGCAGACAACCGCCCTTCTGCTACTCTTGTATCTAGGGAGCCCATTGTCATCGACCTGCTTTCAGATTCCGAAGATGAGGAAGCGCCCGCACCAGAACCACAACTAGAACCAAAACCAGAGACAACAATGGATGCAGAGGCCAAAAATACAGACGACAACTCGGGACTTGGCACTGAAGAGGCGGAAACATCACCAATGTCCAATATAGAGGGCGATTCTGAAGTCCTCAAAACAGATGAGATTATGGCTGAAGAGGAAAGCCAGCGTCTACCGCGTCTCAATACGGACGAAGAGCCGCTGTCTTCATCAAGAAAAGAGGGGGAGCAGGAAATAGAGACACAAAGGGTTGACAGCGGCGAAATGGGTTCAATGAATGAGGGCCAGGCCCCTACATCTCACATTGAAGGCTCAACCAAAAATGAAGCTGAAGTTACCGAGGCCACGATTTGTGCAAACAAGCTTCAGGGGGGTCGTGAAATCATAGACAAAGCAAAGTCGCCTGTTCCTTCAACTGCCCCGCGGGAGTATCCCATCGCAGAAGAATTGCAGCCCCGTGGTTACGAAGCTGGAAAGGAATCAAATTCAATGGAAATGGAAGCATGTGATGTCGACATGGGAAATGCTCCTCCATTGCAAGTAGAAGCAAAAGGGCGCGAGACAAAGGACATTGCTTCTATTCAATCTGCTGAGACGGAACCGCTAGGCGAGACCGCAGTTGAGCCTGAAGTGACAGTCGAAGCCATGGACATTGATGAACTACCACGCAGACCTACTCCAACGGCAGAAGTTCCTGAGGCCAACGTTGATACTAGTGAACAAGGAGACATCACGACCACGGAAATTCGTTACGAAGCATTAACATACCCCCAAGAACCATCCCAACAACCACAAGAGACCCTATACGATGATGCGAGATCGTCGAGTTTCCACAAAACAGTGCGGTTGTCCGGCGAGACCCAATCTGTGGCTTCCGAGATTCAGGAAAATATCGAGTCTCAGACATCCCAAGATCTTGAGCACTCTGAAAGGCATGAAAATATATCGGAACCCTTGTCAGAGATGGCAACTAACTCAGCTGCTCACACGGTTAATGCCTTGTACCAAGCCGACAAGGATGAAGTTGAGAAGGCAGGCGACGAGGCACAGCCTGAAAATGGTGGCCAAATTTCCCCTCCACCAACACAAAACCCAGAAGTCCAGACCCCGCCGGAAGACAGCATCAAATTCTCACGTAACAGTTCTATCGAACCTTTTCCCACTCCTGGCGGCACACAGCAGTTGATCGAGGTCGAAACAGTCGACACAGTCAGTGTCGTCACTCATGCCCAAGAGATAACGGAGGAGGAGGATGAAGGACCAGAGAGTCAGATCATGGCTGAGATACTACAACAGTCTCCCATGCGATCCGAAACACACCTGCCTACGGATCTTGCTTTGTCCACAGTACTGTCGCAAACCAGATCGCCTGACCCCACCGGACCGGCTGATAGGTCACTTATAGGATCTTTTCAAGACACGGAGGCAGCATCTGAGGCCATTGTCGCCAAGTCTTTGCGGCCGCGGCGACACAGGCCAACTGAATCATCGGGTGGTAATGACCACGACGATCCTAGCCTGGCATTTATCACAGCCACACCCACCTTGAAAACCGCGGACCATGAAAGCAAGCCCAGTAGTCCAGCTACATCAAGCAGCAAGTCACGAAGTAAAACGAACCATGATGATCCCAGCATCCAATTGGCAGGTGGCTCGGTGCAGGGAGATACAAAGAGCAAGGGGAAGAGAAAAGCAACCGACGATGAGAGCATTCACAGCGTGGACAACAATTCACCAGGATCCCAGCGAGTGCTGCGTTCGAGAAATGACCACGGTGACCCTAGCATATTACTTGCTAAAGGTTCAAGTCCATCGACTCGCCAGACTAGAAGTCAAAAGACGCCAGATCCAAAGCGAGAGACCCCTAGGCGTGAAACTCGCTCGGTGTCGCGAAGTTTCCACAGGCAGGATGAGTCCCCGAATATGTCGTTCGCCTCGCTTAAATCGCCTTCCATTGCTGGCTCTACAGCGACTGTGCCTGAAGAAGAGGATGTCAAAACTCTGAAAATGCAGCTGGTCAAAAGCCTGCGAACGAATTTGCCCGACTTTCTGTCGCTTAAGATGCTTAGCAGAAACTCAATCGACAAGGTGACGGATATTCTTGCTGTCGTAACGAAGTCACCGCCTCCTCCACACCGACCGAAGCACGGCCCTCGGGATTTCATGCTAACTTTGAGTCTTCTCGATCCGTCGACCGCGCCGACCCAGGTCCGAGTAGCCCATATTTTCCGGCCCCATCTAACATCACTACCGGATGTCGAGAGTGGGGATGTTATCCTCCTCCGCCGGGTCAAGGTAGTGTCAATGAAGGGCCGTGGCTTCGGCGTCCGTTCCGAAGATGGCTCGTCCTGGGCAGTCTCGAAATACAACGAACGAGAAATTCTTACGCAGGTCAAAGGTCCACCTATAGAAATTACCCCAGAGGAGATCGAATACGCCAAGGGTCTGCGGCATTGGTGGAGCCTCCAGGATGACAACGCTTTGGGCAAGATCGAGACGGCGTCCCGGAAGGTGACCGAGGCAGGTAAAGAGAACGCCAAATGAGTGGACGGGCATCAGAAGAAATATTGTGGATTGGAGAACGTGGCAAAGATTTCGCCTACGGCATATAGAAAAAGGGCATAAATGCATTGCTTTCGTTTATATATTTTGGAGACTTATGACTGACGGTGTTTCGGGAGCAAACGACATCAACAAGCAACATTTTGACATAAGGAGGTTGCTAAAGTAGCACAGCATTCTATAGCTAATTAAGCCCAATGGCTGATATTGTAATTATTTGTGTAACTCGGGGGTTTTTTTTTTTTTTTCTCTGTGTATCAATATCCAATGCAGTCACAGGCAAACAAAACAAGCGTGTCAAATCTACTTATGCCGAGGATATGTTCACCACGTGTAAGCTGCGAGCAAGCTTAAGTTTAAGGTACGAGCAGAGCTGATGGCCCGATATCGGGATAATGTGACTCTTTTGCAAGTTCTCCAGGCACTGATGGCTTGTGACAATGAATGAATATTCGTGCAATTGCAAGTAGGCAATCATTGTAGGAGTCATAAGGTGGCGTCAGGGACAAGGTTTCGTGGAGTAGAATAATCTGGGGGAACGGAGGGCTCACACCAGACAGCTAGATGGGAGCTAGGACGAACGGCAACGGGACTTCCCCAGATGTCAGACGGTTATGTTGCGTCAATGGTAGCACTGGATTCTCAAGGTAAGACAAGGTCAGGGAGTTCTATGGAGTAGACATATTTAGCACGGAGCCGCACCCTCGGGACCTGTCCGTGAGTGGGCACGGGGTCGGCACGAGCTAACTTATGAAAAGAACACGCCTCAGACATTCTCTGGGGTTTAAATTGAACTTGCTAGATCCTCTATCCGGAGAGGGGTGTATTCGTTTATGCTAAGCGAAGCCGTTTTGAAGAATGTGGTTGCAAGTGACGTTTGTTTTTACTCATTAGAGCAATAGTTGCCCATGTCTTGGTTCCTGAAGTTAAAGGCATGTGAGGCGGGGTAGCTCTTCGTTCTGAAGGGAGCTCGGGGAGTGTGAGGAGGTTCGGAGAAACGGAACATGATGAATGTCAACATATTGGTTGATGTCGAAAGGAGCTTGGGGTGTGCAGTGAACGACCTATCCAAGTCTGGCTGGTGTCTTGCCATCCAACAACCCTGATGTTTCTTCGGCAAAAATTTAGTGATATTTGGAGTAAGGCTTAAGCATCACATGAACTATCGGTTTAATCTTGCAATCCAGCCTACTGAGATGGTGTAAGTCCTGATGCGGGGACGGGAATTTTCTTTTGCTTGCTTAGATGACCCTCCTACGCTGGCCAGCTAATTCAGACAAGGACAGTTCTCAGCTTGGCCGAGGCAAGCTAATCTATGATTTGGGAGCATATGAAACCAATACATTGCTGCTCTTCAAACACCAGGCATACCAACAGGGGCTGTGGTTCCCAACGGAAAGATGTCGGATTCCCAAGCCGAAGTAACCCAGGGCCAGGCACTTGCTCATGTGATACGGTTGATATCTCTGATACCAGTGGCTGATTTCCAGCTATTGTTGAGCTTGTTGACGTTGAAAATACTCGAAGCCACCATAATGTACTGGCACTCTTTTGGACATGTTCATTTCGGCAAGACTAGCCATTACTTGTTGCATGGGAATTTAGTTTGTCGATCCTGGGCCATCGAGGAGCTGATTTGATATGTCACAACGGTCCAGATACCGTGATACCGACATATGTCCCGCAAAACATGTATGCTAGGAAAGCATAGTAGGTAATTCGGCGTTGCGGAGGGTTGCCCGTGAACATCAAAGGTGAATGCTTGCTAGTGCCGAAATACTCCAGGGTAACACCAACAACGTCTGGATGGATGCAAAGACACGATCCTGCAGAGGCCGAAGCTTGTCCGAGAACACAGACATCAGATGCCGTGGCTTGCATGGATACTTATTGTGCTGGGGGGTTATTAAGTTTCAGTTCAGTAACATAAATTTTGTTGACGTTTTGACAAAGACCCGATCCAGACAAGTCAACAAGATCCTGGAGAGGATAGACGAATGCGGGGTGACGGCATGGCATCCAATAGGCGGGCTGTCTGGACGATTCAAGGCTAACTTTCTATCAGTCGTCTTATTTTGTGTAAGCTGAATGACTCAAATTGAGTTGGGAAAGAAAGTCACGAGTTGTAGTAGCGAATACAGTTGAGAAACGGTCGACAGTTTTTGGCACGGCAATGGTAACTCAATGATTACCAATGCTTTCAGCTGCAGACCTAAAGAGAAAACCCTTGGAATCAATCAACCTAACTCAATTTTAGCCAGGGACTGAGTGGAACTCAGGTGAAGGGGAGAATCAAAAAAAAAAAAAAAAGGTCAGGCATGGTGAGAGAGAAGTGGGGTCACCTTCCTGGAGATTCCGTGGTGAGACGCGCGAGACCTTGAACCTCTAGAGGTTAGGCGTACCCGAGCATGCCCCTGTCTCGCACCTTCCCCGCTGGATCCATTTGTCGATCTCCACTATCTACATGTACATCAGCAAAGTACCCGCTGAACTCTGATAAATGCATGAAATTAGGCTCTGCGATGCCTTCCCAGACAGGTCTCCTGCAGCCTGGGGAGCCAGCGGATCACATTTCGGGAAGACGGCCTGAGGCCGGGGTGGTTCAGCGCTTCCTGCCTGACCCGCGGGATTGCGTCTGGGCTGGATGGGCGCTAGTGAGGGCATCCACTCGGGCAAAGTCGGAAGACTTTTGAGAGAAACTGAGTTATTGAAGTCGGGAGACATTCCCTAGTAACCTAGTTTTCGTCTGACCGAGGGAGGCGGAGCCCAAGACGTGCATGCGGAATAGCAAATGAAACAGTATCTGAGCCCAAGGAGGTTTGTTGAAATGATTTGTGATTTGAGCTCATCTGAGGTGAAATCAGGTATCACCATCAGGAGGAATCAACAAAACTTGATAGGCACCTGGGCAGAGGATGACGGGAGGGATGCGCATGAGCTATTGCCTCTTTGGAACGAATTTCCACTAAATGACTGATGGCAGTAAGTTTCTAGGGTTGCAGAGTGTATCTGATACGTAATGCCACTTCTCCTACAGCAAACCGTTGGGGAAACGGCAGCGCTCTGGGCACACACTGTCAGACACTCATTTCCCGTCAATTTCGGGCCAGAGTGAATCTCGGTGAGTCGGCCTGTGAGAACCCCATTTACGAGATGCGTTGGTAAGCATCTAAAGATAGGTATCTGTTGTGGCCATGGCGCTGCAAGCACATGGACTTTCTTTGCTGACCGTATCTTACGTACGACGCAAAACGATAATAATAGTGCAACTCACCGTGTGCCTAAGCATGCGGGAGACGCAAGATGATGGCAATCGATCCAATCTCAGCAAAAGCAAGCAAAACGGCTGCGCATGCAGGTCTAGTGTGCATGGATCAGTCGCACTTCTTTCCAACGGCATTGCTTCTTACTGATAACTGCAGTGCACAGTAAAGAGCGGAATCAGACTCCGGAGTCTGTGCTGTTAATGATGATGCGAACATTGAGACAAGTCAGTTCATACTCTGTAGAGAGATGTACATATCAATGATTGTCAGACCCTGAACCCAGTAAGGGACAACATCGTCCCGATTACTGGGGTTTCTCTTTGTATTTCACATGGCTGCATGATATCCTCCCAACTCTGTACCCCTTTCTCGGCCTCAAAGGGTCGGGCCGTTGACAAGTGGTATGATTTGTATCTAGAGAGTTGCCTATACTGCTTTGCTTATGAGCGACAAGAGAAACATTTGAAATTAGAATGACGAGAATCTCATATGTTCATGCTTATTGTCCGAGATGTTCCTGTTGTAAATTGCTACGTCTACCAGCTCGAGATAGTGCCCCACAAGTATCCGCAACCTTAGCACAACGCTTGAGAACATATTGCAACAACGTGCTAGAAAGTTGGCGTGACTTCTTATTCTGTTGTTTATAGTAATAGAGAAACACTTCGATACTGTGTTTTCGTGGAGGAAATTTATACAAACTATAAGTCAAAACCATATAAAACGGTAGAAAATACAGGAAAAAACACCAAAAAGTCCCGATTAAATTGTAATAGCATAACAGCGCCTGATGTAAATTGGTCAGATCAGTGGGCGCGTAAGAGTTTATCCTGGATACTATACAAACTGAGTAAGGTACTTTAGCTTTCAAGCATATTACTTGACAGCAGGACGAATGAAAACACATAGAACACAAATACCAGATTCTTTCAGACTTGCAGAGCTTGCAAATTCAGTCTCAGAAGCCCAATCACAACCTCACCAACAGATGCAGCGTCCACAATGCCCCGTCAACCGGAAGAGCTCCAGAGAGGGGCCTCCAATAGTGGATAATATCGGGTTCCGGTGGGGCCCTCGCCGGGGCCTTGTGCGCCGAATTTGATGATTGCGAACCGAGACCTTGTTCCGAAAGCACGACATCGGGTTGCAAAGCGAGACGTTGTGTCTAAAAAGGTCATTCAAAAGATTGAAGCAAATCTAGGCATGGGTTTTCATTCAGTTAAAGACAACACAGGGATTCTTTGGCCTCTTGTTTTGGTTATTGTAATCTCTTTAATAAACTTGAGCTTTGAGGCTCAATACTCTCTTTTTCGTGTCCTTGATCAATTATCCATCTATCCACATTAACACAGAAATTGCCGTCCACTCAGCACCCGTACCTTGCCCTGCTCTGCTGAAATCCGTAGAAGTAAAGCCCTGCCAGTCTCATGTTTTTCATGATCCCTCCCCCTCGAATCTCATCTTGTCAATTATGTCTGACATTTTTTTTCCTTTGCGTGTTCTAGGTTCTAACCAGGGCTTGGACAACGATGTGGAACCACTCAAGTTAGCCCCCGTAGTCGGCGCCGTTGTCTTTTACTGTACCTCCGTTTTCCGTCCTCAAATGCTCGTCATGACTCTGCCAAAGGTTATTTTCCTCACCGTCCTATGACTGAGCACGGCAGTCGTCGGCCTGTACCCTGGCTTGTGAGAACATCAGTAGAGATACCGGCTCCGATTGAATCAAGATATGGCCGAGGACGGTAGATTTTTATCTGTAGACAATAGATAGGGTGACTCGCTTTAGGGCTATTGCACTACGGACAGGCAAGTGAAATAATCAACATCGAAGTCCTGGAAATACACCACCTCGCCTCTTTGATTAATACAGTATTTACTCAATTATCAATATCGGACATCTTCTTGCTGTTGGGAAGGTCCCTGCGCCTATGGTTCTTGACAACACGACTTGACCCCCACTATCACCCCATTTGAACCATCGTCAAGTGGTTTCTGCGCCCATTTACAGATACCTACTACACTGGTGTCCTTACTGAGCCTTACCAAGGTAAATCGACCTATAACCCACGAGAGATTGACTCCATGGAGTGTTTCGCCGAGTGTCTACATCTGGTTTCTTTTGACCGAGATGCGCATGTGGAATGCTCTTCAAAGTGGCCATATCACTGATCATCTAAGGACTCGACAACATCTCACATCCCAGCGAAACGCATCGTGAAGCGGACGCTCACCCGCACGTCCATAGGGCGCAAAGGCTCTGTCTGCTACGTACTCCACAGTCAAAGCCACCGAGCAGAGAACGTAATTCAGAAAGTCAAGTGACTCATAGACACGGAAAGATAGAAGTAAGTTTGAATAAGTCATGTTCGGGACTCTTTCTAATACCGAAACAGCTGCCAAGCTCCCCCAGTATTTGGCGAGTTAGAGTCCTGCCTCAAGAGGAAAGAAGACAGAAGCTCGACCTGTAGCTTCCGCAGCCAGGGTCCTCGTCTCAGTTCCATCTCCCCAGCAAAGTACGTATCAGCCAGATTTCTGTCACAGCCAAAGGGGACTAGATGAAAGATACATCTTTCCACAAGTCACCCGCTAGTTCCCCCGATACATGAATATCCCCAATCCTCCTGCGTTCCACGCGGGATCCCAACTAGTGCTTCCACTGGTCCCACCCTCTACTCACCTTTCAGCCCCAATGCCCAAGAAGAAAATTCCCCCATGCGGTTATCCCCATCCATAGCAGCTCGGGTGTTGTGTACTGCAGTTGATCTGTTGACCTCAAGTCAAGCTCAATTCATCCTGTTCAGTGCGAGTTCTTACTAGGAATTCGGACTGTGAGAGGGATGGTACTTGCTACACGCCCATGCTATTTCTTACACCCACGATCTATCTTCACCATGTCTCCCGTATTCCAGAGGTTACCTCATCCCCTCCCTATCCATCCAACTCATCGAATGAAAAGCTACAAGGATCTGCTATGTTTACTCGGTCGCGCCGTAGACTTTTCGTTGGCGCCCTAGTAGTGTACCGGTACCGAATTACATGGCTAACAGTCCACTCTCAAGGTGACAAGGGCGTAATTCTGGAGAAAAAAAGTGAAACCGCTTTTTGTCCGTCCGTTGCCATCCGTCTTGCTCCGTCATTGTCATCGCTTGTCGTCCTCTCCTCAACCTCCCCAAGAATTTGGGTTTGGTTTCGCAGAAAATTGGCTGGTGCTGCGCCTGTTGCAGTTAATATCCCCTTCCTACGAGGACAAGACACGCCAAGCAGCAGTATTTGCATAAACGCACTCACAATCTCATTCTTACACACCTCACAGCATCAGATAAACGTCGGCCGCAACATTTGTTGCATCACAATCCCTTGATTCATTCATTGACTGATTACCCTGCCCTACACCACCCAACAAGACGCACCCCCGTTCCCCGAGCTTACCCCTGCTCTCTCTCCCCCATACTCCGGTATCTCTGCGAGTTTCTCATCTGAGGTACGGTACCATTGCCATACCCAAACCCAAACATGGGCCAAACGCTCTCGACCATGACAGTGGCCTCGCCTTCGGGACCCGGTTCCGCCCAAAACGTCTTAAACCGACTTTTCTTCGCTAGTGGCCCCTTGCGCTCCGCGACATCGTCTACTTTGACCCGTGCTTCTACCCGCTCGTCTACTGTTGTTCCCCCAGCCGCTGTTCTCACAGCGACTACTAATAATCGCCGCCCTCGACCCTCAATCCCCAGGCTCTCCTATTCATCCTTCTTTCCGTTCTCATCACCCCATCTCTCATTGTCTATGTCCATGGCGTCTTCGTCTCCTCATAGCACCGCCAGCTCTGAAATTGCCACACCTCGCTCTAGATCATCAACAACATCATCCCCGTGTGTACCCC